>JAAGEH010000037.1:4260458-4306825 GCA_011751065.1 Lasiurus cinereus
GAAAGAAAGAAAGAAAGAAAGAAAGAAAGAAAGAAAGAAAGAAAGAAAGAAAGGAAGGAAGGAAGGAAGGAAGGAAGGAAGGAAGGAAGGAGGGAGGAAGGAAGGAAGGAAGGAAGGAAGGAAGGAAGGAAGGAAGGAAGGAAGGAAGGTCATATCCTATGAATAATACATCTTGAAAATGCCTAAAGAAAGTTGTCATTTTTTCATGGTGAAGGGACTGGAGTCCGTGTTGATGAAACCACCTTAATGATTGGCAGTGGCTGGCAGTGGCTGCAGCAGCAGGGTGATGGGGCTGGCGCCTTCCCCTGATCAGCCCCTTCGTCTTCCACAAAGGGAGGCCAGACTGTGGCTTGAGCCGACTCCTGGGGAGGAGTGGGCCTAAGCTGTCAGTAGGACTGCTCTTGAGGGCTCCCAGTATGTGAGAGGGGGCAGGTTGGGCTGAGGGATCCCTTTACCCCCAGTGTATGAATTTCATGCACCAGGCCCCTAGTGTGTGTGTTTGTGTGTGTGTGTGTGTGTGTGTGTGTGTGTGTGTGTGTGTGTGTATACATATATATTTCCAGATTTCTCACTAGAAATGCTCTATGGAATAAATTTTTTACCAGCAATGTGTAAGAGCATCCACTTCATTCTTTGATCCCCAACACTGGAATGCCACTTTCAAATGGCATTAGTAATTTTTAAATATTAATTTATTAGTGGCCAGGGAGGTGATATATACTCCAACAACAAATCATTATTCAGGTGAATATGTTAAATGAAGTGAAAAGCTACATGAGAGCAGCATGTAGAAAATTGTAAGAACTAGTTCAGATTGCTACCCTTATGTCAATCAAATTTTATTCAGTGAGTGAAAATAGAAACCACTTTCTGGCCCTAGAAGCCATAGCTTCCAAGAGCCTGGCTTGCCATTGCATCACTTACTGAGTGGATTCAGTGTTACCCATACAGAAATTTCCTATTCCAGAATGCATATACTGCAGCAGACACTTAGAACTAAGAGTTTCTACCTTTGCATTATTCAGGAAGCTTTTACTGCAGAGCACCTAACATATTGTCAAATATCCTTGAGAGACCATTGTGAGTCACACCTTTTTTAAATACTTTCTGTCTGACAACAGTATTCCAATAAGTCTAATTTCACAGGAAATGAAAGGTTCCAAAAGCTTCATTGAAGGATCTGTCCTATACTTGATTATAATTTTTTTTTAAAGTTGTAATAAATCCTAATCAATGCCTGACCATGGCTATTGCTTGTAAGTTCAATTTCATACAAATATTCAAGTAAGAGGTTATCTTTTTATATACCTAATTTTAGTGTAATGGGTTTAATAGTCTCCCCCCCCACACACACACACAAAAAGAAAAATTTTAATGTCTATCCAGAATTTCATATCTTGAACTTATTTGGATATAGTCTTTGCAGATATAATTTGTTAAATTTCTAATGGTATCATTTAGAACTTAGATTAGACCCTAAATGATTGGTGTCCTTATAAGAAACAAAGAGGATACTGAGGCTCAAAGGAAAATACAATGTGAAGATGAAGGCAGACATTGATGTGTTTTACAAGCTAATGAATGCCAAGACTTATCAGCAACCACAAGTAGCTAAGAGAGAGGAATATCATAGTTTTTTTCCAAAATGAACTGCCCCTGCCAGCACCTTGATTTTGGACATTTGGCCCCCTGAACTATGAAAAAATAAATTGTTTTAAGCCACCAGTTTGTGGTACTTTGTTGCAGAAGCCCTTGGAGATGAATATACTTAGAAAGAGCCTTAATTCAATATTTTCTTTTTTTATTATTAAATATTTATTATTCAGAATATTACATTTGTTTCTCTTTTTCCGCTTCCATAGCTTCCCTCCACTCGGCTTCCACCCCTCCCTTTACCCTTACCTCCCTCCCATTGACCTCATCCATAAGTGTATAATTTTTGTCCAGTCTCTCCCTGTACACCCCTCACCCCTATCCCCCTGAGAATTATCAGTCCACTCCCTTTCTGTGCTCCTGATTCTATTATATTCACCAGTTTATTCTGTTGATCAAATTTTTAATTCACTTAATTTTTAGATTCACTTGTTGATAGATACATATTTGTTGCTCATAATTTTTTCTCTCTTACCTTTTTCTTCTTCCTCTTCTTAAAGAGTACCTTTTCATTATTTCATATAATACTGGTTTGGAGTTGATGAACTCCTTTAGCTTTTTCTTATGTGTGAAGCTCTTTATCTGCCCTTCAATTTTGAATGATAGCTTTGCTGGATAGAGTATTCTTGGTTGTAGGTTCTTGCTGTTCATCACGTTGAATATTTCTTGCCACTCCTGTCTGGCATGCATAGTTTCTGTTGAGATATCAGCTGACAATCTTATGGGTGCTCCCTTGTGGGTAATTAACTGTTTTTCTCTTGCTGCTTTTAATATTCTCTCTTTGTCTTTTGCTCTTGGTATTTTAATTATGATGTGTCTTGGTGTAGTCCTCTTTGGATTCCTTTTATATGGGGTTCTGTGTGCTTCTTGGACTTGTAAGTCTATTTCTTTTACCAGATGTGGAAAGTTTTCAGTCATTATTTCTTTAAATAGGTTTTCAGTATCTTGCTCTCTCTCTTCTTCTGGAACCCCCACAATTCTGATGTTGGTACGCTTGAAGCTGTCCCAGAGGCTCCTTACATTATCTTCACATTTTTGGATTCTTTTTTTTTTCTTGCTTTTCCAGTTGAGTGTTTTCTGATTCTTTATATTTCAAATGTTTCACTTGATTTTTGCTTTCCTCTAGTCTGCTGTTAGGTCTCTGTATAATATTTTTTTTTTATTTCAGTCAGTGTATGTTTAATTTCTTCAATAATTAATTTGGATAAATTTCCCTAGTCTATGCCTACAAGATTTTCATTTTCTCCATTGGTCTATCACTTGAAAATACTTTACACTAACTAGTAATAGTTGATAATGACAGCTTACTACTCTCTGAAACCAATGGATATTTGGGGCTGTGTGGATTAGAACTGTCTCAGTATTCACACTGACTGCCAAAAACAAAAAAATTCCCCTGCAAATCAATCCATAATTTGTTGTAATTCTTAACTGTCTTCTTTTTTGAAGTATGTCACAAAATTAAAAACAAACAAAAAATGACATTCTTACAGAAAAATTACAAAAATATGTTTCTTTCTCCATGTTAGTATCTGAACTGACCCTTTTTTTATTGCTCTTATTTTCAGTTTCAGTAAGTTTTGTGTGAGAATGGAAGGATGAAAGTATCCCCAATGTTTACTTAGGTCCAGGCATGAAACTGAGCTCTAGTATGATTAACTAGATGTACTGGTAGTATTTAATGTTGAGAAGTATTTTGCAATGGAAAATATGAAGGATAATTTTGTCTTAATGCCCTGGTCAAGTAAGTTCTATTTCCTCTCCACTTTCCCACTTACCTTGTTGCAAATAATTATAGTATACATATTTTCAGTTTGAACTTCTTTGTGATGCAAGCCTCACATTAAATTTCAGATCTTTTTAATGCTATGAAGTGAATTGGAATACAACTTTTTTGTCATTCTTAATCTTCACCTGCATATATTTTTCCATTGATTTTTGGAGAGAGTGGGAGGAAACATCGATGTGAGAGAGACACATTAATTGGTTGCCTCCCACAGACACCTGACTTGGGCCAGGGATCAAGTCTGCAACCTGCAACCAAGGTATGTTCCCTTGACCAGAATCAAACTGGAGACCCTTCAGTCCAGGGGTTAACACTCTAACCACTTAATCAAACTGGCTAAGCCATGGAGTGCAACTTTTTAAAGAGAGCTAACCTCTTTCAAGTTTTTTTATTCTTAAAGTACTTCTTAAGTCAACAAAGGAGTTCTTTACTTAAAGCATTATGTTTTATCACTTTTCATCTACATTGCAAATAAATAAAAATATCCTGCCAAAACCGGTTTGGCTCAGTGGATAGAGCTTCCACCTTCAGACTGAAAGGTCCCAGGTTCGATTCCGGTCAAGGGCATGTATCTTGGTTGAGGGCACATCCCCAGTAGGGGGCATGCAAGAGGTGGCTGATCGATGTCTCTCTCTCATTGATGTTTCTAACTCTCTATCTCTCTCCCTTTCCCTCTGTAAAAAAAAAAATCAATAAAAAAAGAATATACTTAGTCTTAATAAACAATGTTACTATGGTATATTAGTAGTCTATTGCAGTCTAGCAAATAACCCCAATATGTAGTGGCTTAAATCAACAAACATTTATTATCTTACATTTTCTGCGGGTCAGGAATCCAACTGTGCCTCATCTGGGTGTCTCTGACTCAAGGTCTCTCACAGGACTGTCGTCACATTATTAGCAATGACTGCAGTTATCTCAAGGTTCTATTAGGGGAAGATCTAATTCAAAACATATTCACGTAGCTGTCAAAAGGCTGTAGGTTGTCACTGGCTGT
The DNA here is from genome assembly GCA_011751065.1 of Lasiurus cinereus. Taxonomy (NCBI): domain Eukaryota; kingdom Metazoa; phylum Chordata; class Mammalia; order Chiroptera; family Vespertilionidae; genus Lasiurus; species Lasiurus cinereus. The sequence continues at coordinate 4,264,895 of JAAGEH010000037.1, forward strand.
TAGATGGAGACATCGGTTCCTTGCCATGTGTGACTCTCCAAGGGCAGCTCAAAGCATGGTAGTAGTACTCCCTCAAAGTGAATGAACAAGACACCAAAAGATCAAGAGAGGGCACCCAAGGATGCAATCTCTTGGTACTCTATTCATGTAAATGGCATCCTGCCTCTTTAAGTGTATTATGTTATTTATAAAGGATTCATGAATTCTGGCCCACAGTCAAGGGATAATGATGGCACAAGGAGGCATGAATACCAAAAGGCAGGAACCATTGGGGATCATCTTAGAGGCTACCTACCACATATGTCTAAAATATTGTTACTGGATGAAAGGTCCCCAAAGACTCCCTTTAAAGCCATTAGATTGTCATATATCAATTTATGAATATTTTAATGGCTTTGTCTTATAATCATTAAAAACATTATTTGTTTAACTTTGGTATTCTAATACAATGTGTGCATATTTTTAAATTTTGTTTGTTCTCCTAGTACAAGACATTTTAAATTGTATTTTTGAGATTATTTTAATAAATAAAGTCTGAGTTTTCAAGTGTTACTAATTGCCAGATATTCTCTTATACATTGGGGGGAAAAAGGAAATTCCTCAATCTTGTAAGCATGCTACCCCCCAGAGAGATATCTTTTAAGCTTAGGAGATACCAATTAGGTAATGAGGCCAATCAAAGGAACAAGCAAATCATCCTGAGTTACAGTTTTAATTAGTAAAAAACAAAACAAACAAACAAACAAAAAAACCACCAGATACTCAATTTGGCCCAAACCTTAGGTTTCATGGCAAGAAATCATGGAAATAGCCTGGAGTTTCAATAATTGTATGTATCTTTTTTGGCCAGAAGCTCATCCAATGTGACACATCACAAAATTGCCATACAGTTTTTAAATATTTTTTAAATATATTTTATTGATTTTTCACAGAGAGGAAGGGAGAGGGATAGAAAGTTAGAAACATCGATGAGAGAGAAACATCGATCAGCCGCCTCCTGCACGCCCCCTAGTGGGGATGTGCCCGCAACCAGTGTACGTGCCCTTGACCGGAATCGAACCTGGGATCTTTCAGTCCGCAGGCCGATGCTCTATCCACTGAGCCAAACCTGTTTTGGCTGCCATACAGTTTTTAAAATGCGATTGATGTTATTCATTTCATGCAAAGATGGTAGAACATGCATGGCTTTTTCTTAACTCCCAATAGAGTAACATCAGCCTTGAACATGCAATTCATATAACTTACCCTGGGGTACAAATAAGGCTGACTTTATATACTACAATGCCTGCTGATGCTAAAGACAATCAGTCTCATCACTCTTGCATAGCTAGTATCTTATATAGCATTTCAAATGAATAATTTCAAGCCCATTTACATGGATATAATTTCTTAGCAATTTTTACTTATCTCTTAATGCTGGTCCTAGGTTTAATTGACTGTCTAATAATTGCTCAATTTTGCTTTGTGGAAAGGTAGTCTGTGTTCATCTCTTTGCATTAATGCCTAAAATCTTTTGTTTTTGTGATTAAGTCAAGTCCCTTTGGCTGCTGATTAAACACATTGCTAATATTTCCACTGACATGTTTTCCTGGGCATGTGTATTAGTTTGGTGAATATTTATGAGCTCATATGATCCATGCTCATAATATTTAAAGATGGTTAAGAAAAATTATGTTGGCTGACAATATTATGACAAATGTGAACATCAGTGGTAGAAAGGGGAAAAAAACAGAACATTTACCTTTGAAATGGAAAACCTTATTAGATATAAAAATCAGATGTGGTGATGAGGTTTATGAAGGAAAAGGGACTTCTAGGGGAAATAAATGACAGAAAATGCACCTACAGCACAAAGTTTAAAGCTTAAGTTGCTAGATCAGTATAAGCAAGGCTCATAGAAGAATAACCTCCTGCATGAAAATTTATCAAGATTGATGAAGAAACCAAGTGATTAAGGAAAAAAAATGTCACTGTTTTAGAATTACCCAGAAAATAGAATGAAATGGTTGGAAATTGGTTTACTAAGGCAAAAAAAAGGGAAATTAAAGAAATTCAAATTGTGATAAATAAAGATGTATTGGTAAGAATTAATTGGAATCAAGGTATAGTAGATGGAAAAAAGCAATGATTGATAAAAGTTGTTTAATCTCATAAAATAGTATTTAGCTAGAAGCTTAGCATGATAATATAAAAGAACAAAAGAGAGTTCTAGTGAAATATGAGGCTAATATTGTACACAGCTCCTTCACATTATCTTCACCACAGTTTACAGGAGATAAAAGTCATATTTCAGAGATCCCTGCAGATGAACATGAAATGTTATAACAAAGGCAATTATATTCATGCTAAAACAGGTAGCAACACAATTAGAATTATTAAATGCTGGTAATGTCTAAGACTTAAAGAACTAAATTCTAACTTAATGAAGCTACAATGAGTCCAAAATGGCCAGCTCTTAATGAAGGAACCACCCTGTGACAATGGAATGCATTGGTCATGGCTGGAGCATTATATGTTGGTAGCAAATTAATAATTTTATATTTTATGACTAAGTAGAGCTTCACTTTTGACTATCAAATCAGGCCTCTTAAATTATATTTATTCAATTTTAAAAGTCAAATTACAATTGTGTTTGAGGTTTGTATGATGACTGCTGAAGTTTTCCCATTATGACTCAAGATATTTAGAAACTTGAAGGAGAAATATAGTTTGTGGCTAGGAGTATAATTTCTGGCATCAGACAACCAACCTGTCTCTGTGACAAAGGCATTATATAACCTTGGAAAAGTTATTTAACCTCTCAGAATAACCCTGTGTCTTGACCTGAAAATAAGGGTTATAATTGTAGCCAGATCTTAGTGTGGTTGGAAAGATAAATGAGGGAATAAAAGTAAAACACTTAGCAAGTGTCTGGCGCACAATAATGTGACTAAACTGAGATGTTTCTTGAAATAATTACAACTGTAATGCAAATGAAGCATTTATCACAGTATTTGGTTCAATGTGTAATTCTCTAATATGTTATTTATAAAAATAAGATTAGCTTTATTGAATTTTTATAATTATAGGAACTATAGATATGAGGAAAATAACTGTACACAAAACTGTCCAAAAATGTAAAGTTAAAATTTTTGATGATACAAATAATGAATGAATAAATAAAAGTGGCAAATATACAAAATTAAGTAAAAATTATAATATATCACATTAAGCCACATTATTTAAAAGCCACGAAGAGCCAAAATAATCTTGAAAAAGAAAAACAAAGCTGGATTTCAAATTTTATTACAAAGTTATAGTAATTAAAACAGTATTGTATTCACATAAAAATGAACACATAGAAAAATGGGATAATATAGAGAACCAAGAAATAAACCACATGTATGTAGTCAATTAATTTATAACCAAAAAACCTAAGAATATACAATGGGAAAAGGACATTCTCTTTAATAAGTGGTGTTAGGAAAACTAGACCACCAGATAGAAAAGAATGAAACTCAGTTAAGGAAGTCAGTCAGAGAAAGACAAATATCATATGATTTCACTGCATGTGGGATGGAAAGAACAAAATAAAAGAACAAACAAAATTGAAACAGACTCATAGATACAGAGAACTGACTGATGTTTGCCAGAGGGAAGGGACTTTGGAGGAGTAGGTGAAAAAGATGAAGTGGTTAAGAAGTATAAATTGGTAGTTACAAAATAGTCATGGGGATGCAAAGTACAGCATAGGAAATATAGTAAAAAAAGTTGTAATAACCATGTACAGTGCCAGGTGGGTACTGGAAATATAGGGGGAAAATTTTATAAAGCATATGATTATCTAACCAGGTATTGCACACCTGAAACATATAAAATAATATTGAATGTGAACGATAATTTAAAAATCAAATTAACCCTAGCCAGTTTGGCTCAGTTAATAGAGTGTTGGCCTGCAGACTAAAGGTCCCAGGTTTGATTCCAGCCAAGGCCCAAGTTGCAGGCTCCATCCCCCCACCCCCAGTAGAGGATGTGCAGGAGGCAGCCAATCAGTGATTCTCTTTATTGATGTTTCTATCTTCTAGCTCTCTCCCTTCCTCTCTGAAATCAATAAAAATATATTTAAAAATAAAAAACCCAAGAGCTGTCAAAAATATCAAATTAAAGGAGAATGAAACTTGTACTTATACTATACAGAAAAATTGACTCAAAATGGACTAAAAACTTGAATGTAATACCTGAAACCATAAAATTCCAGCAGAAAACATAGATTGTGCACTCCTTGATGTAGATCTTGGCAGTGATTTTTTTTTTAATCTGACACCAAAAGTGAAAACATCAAAAGCAAAAATACTCAAGTGGAACTATAGCAAACTCAAAAGCTTCTGCACAGCAAAGGAAACCATCAATAAAATGAAAAGGCATCCTAATAAATGGGAGAAAATATTTGTAAATATTATCTAGATACATAAAAGCCTAATATGCAAATTGTCCCCATGAAAGTTTGACTGGGAGACTGGGAGTTCCATCACTCGCTATGACCAGGGGACAGCTGAAGAAGGCAGGGGACAGCTGGGGAAAGGAAGCCTGTTAGCAGCTGGGGAAAAGAGGTCCTGGCTGGCAGCTGAGAAAGGAAGGCCCTGGCTTGCAGCCAGAAGGCACCAGAAGGCCCTGATCAGCCCTGATTGCTGGCCAGACCTAGGGACCCTACCTGTGCATGAATTTTGTGCACCGAGCCTCTAGTGTCTTTATAATGGGCTAATATACAAAATATGTAAAGAACTCATTGAACTCAGGAGCGAAAAGATAAACAATACAATTTTAAAAAGTAAGAAGATCTGAATAGACATTTTTTCCAAAGAAGATGTACAGATACTGGTACATAAAAAATGCTCAGCATCATTAATCATCAGGGAAATGTAAATCAAAACAATGAGATATCATTTCACACCTCTTAGAATGGCTATTATGAAACAGACTAGAAATAACAAGTTTTGATAAGGATGTGGAGAAAAGCAAACCCTTGTGTGCTATTGGTAGGGATGCAAATTGGTGCAGTCACTATGGAAAACAGTTTGGGGGCTACTCAAAAATTAAAAATAAAATTTTTAATTTTTAATTATATGATCCAGTAATTACATTTCTGATGTTTATTCAAAGGAAACAAGAACACTAACTTGAAAAGGTATAAGCATCCTCATATTTATTGCAGCAATATTTTAGAATAGACAAGATATGGAAACAACCTAAGTGTACATGAATAGATGAATGGATAACAAATTAGGGTATACTATATATGCCCAATATAATATTATTCAACCATTAAAAATAATTAAATCTTGTCATTTGCAACAACATGGGTGGAACTCGAGGTCATTATGCTAAGTCAGATAAAAAAAGACAAGTACCATGTAATCTCTCATCTATGAAATAATAATAATAATAATAAAATACAAGCTCAAAGACACAGAGAATAAATGATGGCCAGAGGTGGGGTTTGGTGGGTGGGAGAAATGAGTAAAGGGGGTCAAGAGGTAAAAAGAAAAAAAATTGAATAAAAATTAAAAAGTGAATATTGCCAAAACTGGTTTGGCTCAGGGGATAGAGCGTAAGCCTGCGGACTGAAAGATCCCAGGTTCGATTCTGGTCAAGGGCACATACCTTGGTTGTGGGTACATCCCCAGTAGGAGCTGTGCAGGAAGCAGCTGATAGATGTTTCTCTCTCATCGATATTTCTAACTCTCTATCTCTCTCCCTTCCTCTCTGTAAAAAATCAATAAAATATATATTTTAAAAAAGTGAATATGATACTAAAATTTTCACAGATATATATACTGCTCTGATCCAAAAATCATTTAAAATAAGGTATGTAAAGTCCATACCTATAAATATTCATGTCAATCAAGTGAAATTAAATTTTTAAAGTATAAGTGCGATATTGAATTTTGAAAAGCAATGAAAATGATCTTTATGGTATTCAGTCTTTCCATCTAAAAATATTAGACTATAGTAATCTTTATTACTATTTTAAGCACATTTTATAACATTTTCATATGATCCTGTATATATCTTTTAAATATCAAAAGATATTTCTTGATATTGAAAGACTTTGTTGCAATATTTAAAATGATTACTATATTTTATTTTCCAATTGGTTAATTTGGTATATAAAAATACCAGTAATTTTTTTGTATATTGTATCAATCTAATTTCTGAATTTTTGCAGATACTTTACTGGATTTTTAGTTGCTTTTCTTGTTTATTTTTTTCCATGTTAACCAACATGGTCTGTTAAGAATGACAGTTTTGTTCCTTCATTTTTGTGATAAATATCATGAGTTGTTCAACATCCATTTGAACCCTCTTTTAACTGTAGAGAATGAAAGCTGTAAACTGTATTTACCAAAGTGCCTTACTGCTCAGATTCTGGATATGTCCAGCCCGTCTCGCTCAGTCTCCATCAGCTGGACTCCAACAGCAAGCTAACCTGCCAATCAGAGTGTCTGACCCCTGGTGGTCAGTGCATGTCATTGCAACTGGTCGAGTGGTCTTGACCCCTGGTGATCAGTGCACATCCTAGCGAGCAGTTGAGTAGCCTTAGAATATCATTAGCATATTATGCTTTGGTTGAACTGACGACTGGATGACTGGGCACTTAGCACATTAGGCTTTTATTATATAGGACTAGAGGCCCAATGCATGAAATTCATGCAAGGGGCTCAGCTCTTGCCACTGCCACAGCTGACCCTGCCTTGGCCCCTGGCACCTTGGCTTTGTCTGGAAGGTAGTCCGGGAGGACAACTGGTCTAATTAGTATATTATGCTTTTATTATTATAGATAGCCAAGGTCTAAAAATAGTCCAAGAACCCATCAGTAGATGAGTGAATAAAAAAAGCTGGTACATTTACACAATGGAATACTACATAGCCATAAAAAGGAATATCTTAACCTTTTGTGATAGCATGGATAGATCTGGAGACTAAAAAGCTAAGTAATGTAAAGAAACAGTAAGACAGAGAAAGACAAATACCATATGTCCTCACTTATATGAGGAATCTAATAACAAAATAAACTGAAGAACAAAATAAAAAAGAGGCATGGATACATGGAACAGTCTGACAGTTGTCGGAGAGGAGGGGAATGGGGAACTGGATGAAAGTAGGTGAATGGATTAGACAAATAGCATATTTGTATAACCCATGGGCACACAAGGTTGATGACCAGAGAGGAACAGGAGGTGGGGGGGCTATATGGAGGGTGACAAAGTGGGGGGAAATGGGACATCTGTAATAGTGTCAACAGTAAAAATGAAGGGAAAAAGAATAAATAAGAAAAAATAAAGTATAGATACTTGTCGAATTATCAAAATTTCTGGTGTTGAGGTAAGCTTTACATGCCATGACAAATTTTGTGACCTATAAATTGAGAGAAAATGAAAGAGACTTATAGGAGAGGAAAGTGAATAATTAAAATACATAAGAAAATGTGGATAAAATATATCAATGACTAATGTAGTAGTGACTATTATGAATTATAACAATAGTAATAGAAAAATCCTTATAAATATCCATTTATCGTTAAAGAATAATGTCTGTGTAAATATTAGTTATTCCACACTAATATGTGAGATAAGATATATGAAAGGAGCCTTATCAAAAGAGTTGAGTGGGATGAAAATTAAAAACAATATCTGTAGGTTTGGTTTGTCTGAATATACTAGTTGAAGATTCCTTGGATTCATAAATTCATCATGCTATGATTAAAGTGGGTCTTCAGACTGTCAGAGTACAATTAGGCCCTTAAGTTTCTTAAGATCAGAAGATTTCATACAAGTTTGATAAGAATTTCTCTTTCTAGGACTTGTATACAATAATTCAAGTGATTTTACCTAACTGGTTTGTGGACATTTATTGATTAAATGACTCTCATCAAAAGATGAAGCAGGTCCCTACCTTGTCATGGTATGATAGTGTATGTGTGTGTGTATGTGTATATGTCATAATTAATAAATATATAAAATGAGAATTTCATACTGGTCCCTGTCTCTATGAATTTTTGTCTTGTTTATTCACTTGTTGCTTTCAGTGCTATGCCCCACATAGGAGTCAAGTCATATGGTTCTTGAATTTTTTCATCTAAATTATTTTGCTTAGCATTATGTTCTCAATATTCTTTCACATTGTCACAAATGGCAGTATTTCCTCTTTTCTTAGGGCTGAGTAGTGTTCTTTTATATATCTGTACCATATCCTTTTTGCCAAATCATTTATAGAAGGACATTCCAGTTGTTTCCACCTTGGCCACCATGAATAATGCTACAATGAACACAGGGGTGCATATGTAATTATGAAAACTCATAGACACATACAATCATATGGTGGTTATCACAGGGAAAAGGTTGTGGGGAGGAGGTATTAAAGGGTAAAGGGATTCAAATAAATGATGACAAAAAGAAATTTGACTTTGAGTAGCGAATACACAATGCAATATACAGATGACATATTATAAAATTGTACACTTGAAACCTACATAATTTTATTAATCAATGTCATTCTAATAAGCTTACTTTAAAAATAAGAATTTTATATTCATGTGTACTTTGTCCTAAGGTCTTCATCTTGAAGTGTATATTTGTAGATATATTTTGTGTATTAGATATCTTAGTATTAAAATCTCAATGAAATCTGACAGCCTAGATCAAAAGTAAACAAAAAAATTAAGTGCCAGATAATAAATATTTTGTCTCTGTTGACAATATAGTCTCTGTTGCAACTCTTCAACTCTGCCATTGTAGTGTGAAAGCAATCATACATGATATATAAGCAAATAAATATGACTATATGTCAATAAACCTTCATTTAAAAACAGGCAATGGGCTGGATTTGGCTGGCAGATTATAGTTTGTCAAACCCTCACCTAAATATTTGTTCAACTTCTAACATAAATAAAATATTAGACCAAACAGGCTATAAAAATGTGTACCTGTTAGCAAACGATTGCATTTACTGTTTCAGAATTATATGCTTCAATGAACTAATCATTGGCTAAGAAAAAGCCATACATTACACAGATGCTATTACTTACAACAAAGATCAATACAATAAAGAAAGTAAAAATAGGTTTTATTGTGGTACAACTTCTGACAGCATGAACTTTAGCTTTTAAAGAAAAATATGTTTGTGCTTATGGTATTTAGTCAGTCTGGGTAGCAACAATACTAAATAATAAGAATTATTTAGTATTTCTTACCAATATGCTAGAGCTGCCCTTTTACTTTGAGGAATTGATTGCATAAGAAAGTAAGAAAAGATAGAACAAATTAGGATACAAAATACAGAGGTGCCTATTTTTATTGTTCTGCTGTCTATATTGATAAATATTCAGTCTCAGAGAAAAGGACAATAATAATATAACAATCAATAAACAAACAAATTTTCCTCCCTTGTCATTATACCTCAGCTACTAAGAGGAATAAAGAACTCTCCAACTGTAATTGTGGATCTGCCTATTCTACATTGGTATCACTTTTGTTCTATGTATATTAAAATCCTATTATTATAAAAATACACATTGAAAGTTTTTATGTCTCCTTGATTGATTAACCTCTTAATTCCTCTGGAAAGTCTATCTCTATCCCTGGTAGTGTCCCTTATTCTAAAATATTCTTTGTTAGATAATAGTATAATATTAGTAGCCTGGTGCATGAAATTTATGCAGGGGGTATGGGGGACTGTCACTCAGCTCGGCCTGCACCCTCTACAATCTGGTACCGCTAAGGGGATGTTCAACTGCCGGTTTAGGCCCAATCCTCAGATATTGACTGTTATTTTTAATGAAAACAAATATAATTTTTCTATTTTTTTCAGAAATATGCTTAGATATCCTAACAGCAAAGTTACTTTTTATGTGTTTTTCTTCCTTTTTATTTTTACTTTTTGGTGCATTTATGGAGTTCTAAGATTCAGAAATAACTATTATAATATGTACATTTGCTGTTTTTCTTTCAGTCTCAAATCCAAGAATTACTGAAAATGTCAAATGAATTGATGAGAAATGAAAATAAACTATTTTTGGCTAGAACAGTGGTTGGCAAACTGCAGCTCACATGTGGCTCATGAGCCTAGGTTTGCCACTCTGTTGACTAATGAGTCTGTAGACCAACGGGATAGGGGCTTAATCACAAGGAACAACAACAGCCTGTAATTATTGGAGTCAAGAGTCCAGGCCAGTGGTCGGCAAACTCATTAGTCAACAGAGCGGCAAACCGCGGATGGAGAGCTGCATGTGGCTCATGAGCTGCAGTTTGCCGACCACTCGGCTAGACTATGAGGTTAGTTTTTAAAATGAAGAAATTCATATGATAATTTCTTTAAAATATATACATTTTTAGATAATACTAAGCAAACATAGTTAATTTAGAGTATCATAACTGTTTATTGAAAACTCATTTAGCCCTAGATTTATATATGCACATATTTCCAATTTTCAAGAGCCCTTCTTAATCCCTCAACTAATTTTCTATATCTCGTGATAACCACCAAATTGCTAATATTTTTATGTAACTAACAAATGTAACAGACTACATTAAGAAAGTAACAGGAAAAATTATTACTCTCACTGTTGCAAATCAAAGTGAAATGAAATTATTCTGCTACCCTTTAATAGCCAAGTCTACTCCTTGCCATCAGGAAACAAGGAGTTATTGCTGGGGTTAACCAATTTGAGAAACATTTTACCAAAAAATGACTAGAAATTCCAGAATAAAACACTAGAAGACCAAAATCTGAACCTAAAAGTTGAAACTTATTTACTGCTTGCATATTAACTGAATCTCATTGAATAAATGAATGTTGAATCTTTTGTCTTACTGCATTACCTTATTTAATGGTTTAATGTATATGCCATTTCACTCTAACACAATTGTAAATTCAGAAAGTGTAAAAACCATGCACTCTACATATTTTTCTTTTTTACTGTTTTAAATGGAGATCAATAGAAACAGTCATATTTGATACAATTTAGAAAAAAATAAAACAAATTAATCCAAAACATCTGTACCTTAACTTCTTTTCTGCATATTATTATGTTCTAACCCTTCCCCACATAAGATCTTTTGCATAACTGAAACAATTTGGTATACCTAATTGTATACTTTAAAAACTTAATATAGTATACATATTTCCATGTTTTAAGTTTTAATAGTGTCATAATACATGAATTTATTGACTAATTGCCATGTATCTTTATCCCATTGTTTCACATGTAGAATGTTCCCAGCTGTTTTCTCTCACGTAATGCTATAATTAACATTTTTATTTATATAGTTTATGTCATACTATAAAATATCAGCTTAGGATGTATTTCTATAACAAATATTGCTTTACCAAATGTTGCTTTATCAAAGGTAATACATGCCTTTACTGGCGTTACTATATAGAGAGAGAGTGTAATCCCATACACTGAAAGGTGGTGGGTTTGATTCCCCGGTCAGGGCACATACTCAGATTGCGGTTTGATACCTGGTCAGGGTGCACAGGGAAATAACCAATCAATATTTCTCTTTCACATAGATGTTTCTCTTTCTCTCACTTTCTCTCTTCCTTCCTCTCTCTAAAATCAATTTTCAAAAACATATCCTTAGGTGATATTTTAAAAATAAGTCAATGATGATAGTTAAATTTTTAGTTTAATTAACTCGGAAGATGATGGTATCATTTACAGAGACAGGAAGAAGCAGAGGTGGAGCAGAGAGGTGCATAATTCATAGGCTTGTTTTTCCACATTATGTCCTAAACTGGGAGTAAGTCCCCCTTGAGATGTCTTTAAGGATCACTCCAACACAGTTTTAGAGATTGCACTTAGAGAGGCAAATGAAATTAAAGGACCATACAAAGTTACCCCAAATACTTATAAACAGTGTATGGAATGTATATGTATATGTATATGTGTATGTATAAATAGTGTGTATTTATATATGTACATATACACATATGTGGTATATGATTTATGTGTCAACATATGCATAGTCTATAGAAATCCTGAAATGAAATTCAGCAACTAAAAATGTTAAATTAGATCTATATGTACAGACAAGAAAATATATTTGGTGAAAAATATCAAAGCTTATTAGAGTGTGTAGAGGATAGTATTTTTCCATAAATGAAAAAGGAATTGCATAATATGACTTTAAACTGAGATGTCTGTATATTTATGTGTGTTCACTGTAATATGTGCAAGAATGTACAAAAAATTGTAAGAGTATTCACATTTGGAGACAGATTTAGAAAGAAGGGAGGCTTTTATTTTTACTATATTTGTATATTTTAACTTGTGTTGTAAATATCACAAATAGTGAAAATATGAGATTTTTGTTTGTTTCCAAGATATAAAAGTGAATCTAATTCAAGTTTCAAAATTTTAATAGGTGACAAATTACTTGAGACAGAAATTGAGTGCCATTACTAAGTTAAAAAAAGCTATAATACATGACTGCCCTAGAACCTGTTGTGTGAAACATGGGTTTACAAAATTATTATAATGCTAAATTAGGCTTTGCTTCACAATGAGTTTACCAAAGAGTCAGTAAAATAATCATGATACATTACATTGAATTATTTTATTTCTAATAATTCAATTTACCTGCAGCACCAAATCATAGATATCAACAATTTTAGTCATCCAGGAACACGTTAATGGCATAAAATGATACAACTAATAGGACATTTTGTCTCCTCAGATAGATTTACTCTATAGAAATGAGTAGTGGTGAAATTTGAGCTCCTTGGCTTCCCATATTTCATTCTCTCTCTCTCTCTCCAACTCTCAGTTGGCTAGTCTTCCTTTCTTCCTGGACATATTTCCTAGATCTCCTATTGAGTGAAAATGTGAGTGAGATATGCCTTCCCCTGAGGGCTTATCCTACAGTACTATTGCTATTAGGTGCCACCTGAGGCAATATACAAGGTGTGGCAGGCAGATTCTAAAATGTCCCCACCAAGATTCCTGCCTTTGTGTAATCCTTTCTTTCTTTTCTTCCTTCCTTTTTTAAAAATGTGAATAGGATCTGTGATTTGCTTCTGAGACACTGAATTTGGCAAATGTGGTGGGATGTCATTTCCATAAAAAAATTACATTATATGACCCCCATCTTGTTAGTAGACTTGTTATGTCTTATTGGCTTTGGAGATGTAAGCTTCCATGAAGTAAGTGGCCATGCTAGAGATTCCCATGGGTCAAAAACTGCAAGTGGTCTCTAGGAACTGTGGAAAGCCTCCAGCAAAAAAGTGAAAGTTTTAGTCCTGAAGTAGCAAGAATAGGAATTCTGTTGCAGCCCTAGTTGACACCTGGAGACTCTGAAGCAGAGTATGCAGCTAAGGCTCTACCAAGACTTCTGACCTCTAAACACTGTGAGATAATAGTGTGTGTGGTTTTTTTTTTTAAGCCACTAGGTGTGGTGATTTGATTTGCAACAATAGAAAACTAATAACCTAATACCCAAAAGTTTCTGAAAGATAATAAAATGCACCAGTAGTTCATTACTTAGTTATATGATATAGTGGTCACATCAGGAAGTTCTTCCAACTGACTGACTTTTTAAAAACCCTGAGATTGGTCTAATACAAAGGAATAGCCAGAACTTTCTCTAGCATTTTGGTGAGTCTTACAATCTAAGATAAGAAGTTCATTAGTAAATTAATCAGTGCTTTATGGAGATTAGGTGGAGGAGTATAAAGGGGCAGCATGGTGATTCTTTGATAATTCTTTTTAAAAAAATTATTGTTCAGTTTATTACAGATGTTCCTCTTTTTCCCCCATAGCTCCTCTCCACCTGATTCCCCATCCCCCACTCATGCCCTTACCCAATGCCACTGTCCTCATCCATAGGTGTAAGATTTTTGTCCAATCTCTTCCCACACCCTTCACACCCTTTTCCCCCCAAGAATTGTCAATCCATTCCCTATCTATGCCCCTAATTCTATTCTATTCACCAATTTATTCTCTTCATCAGAATTTTTTATTCACTTGATTTTTAGATTCACTTGTTGATAGGTATGTATTTTTTATCACTTTGTTGTTCATAATTTTTATCTCTACCTTTTCCTTCTTCTTCCTCTTCTTAAAGAATGCACTTCAGCATCTCACATAATCCTGGTTTGGTGGTGATAAACTCCTTTAGCTTTTTCTTGTCTGTGAAGCTCTTTATCTGACCTTCAATTCTGGATGATAGCTTTGCTGGGTAAAGTAATCTTGGTTGTAGGTTCTTGCTATTCATCACGTTGAATATTTCCTGCCACTCCTGTCTGGCCTGCATAGTTTCTGTTGAGAAATCAGCTGACAGTCATATGGGTACTCTCTTATAGGTAACTGTTTTTCTCTTACTGCTTTCAAGATTCTCTCTTTGTCATTTGCCCTTGGCATTTTAATTATGATGTGTTTTAGTGTAGTCCTCTTTGGATTCCTTTTGTTTGGGGTTCTCTGTGCTTCCTGGACTTATAAGTCCATTTATTTCACCAGTTTAGGGAAATTTTTCAATCATTATTTCTTCAAATAGGTTTTCAGTATCTTCTCTCTCTTCTGGCATCCTCATAATTCTGATGTTGGTATGCTTGAAGTTGTCCTACAGGCTCTTTACACTAGCTTCACATTTTTGGACTCGTTTTGGGGTTTTTTTTTGTTGTTTTTTTCTGGTTGGGTGTTTTTTGCTTCCTCACATTTCAGATCTTTTGTTTGTTTCTTGTGGTCTTCTTGTCTGCTGTTGGATTTCTCTATATTATTCTTTATTTCAGTCAGTGTATGCTTAATTTCTAACTCTTCCTTTTCTGTTTTTTGTTTGTTTGCTTGTTTTTTGTTTTTGGCATTCTCATTAAGATCCTTGAAGGCCTCATTAAGTGTCTCAGAGGTCTCACTAAGTTTCTTGGCAGTTTGTAGAAGATTCTTGAGTAACCTTATAAATGTAGTTTTGAACTCTGTCCAGTAGTTTGCTTTCCTCCATTTCTTTCATTCATGACATGTTTCTTTGTCTCCACATTTTGGCTGCTTCCCTGTGTTGATGAAGTGGCTTTGTGTGCTAGTTGTCCTTTATGGCCCAGTAGGTCCACCTCTCCAATCACCTGAGATGGACACTCTTGGTGCACGCTTTGTGGGATAGGTTCACAGTCTTGTTGTAGCTAGCCTTGATTGCTATTGGTACACTGGGAGGAATTGACCTCCCAGCCAATAGACTGTGAGGATTAGCTGTGTCTATTAATCGAAGAAGTGCTGTGCTGGAGATACCCCTATGGGGCAGGACTTGCTTCAGTGGAGTTTTGGTGCTCACTGAGTCTGCCTCTTGAGTGTGTCACTTAAGTATGTGAGGAGTTGAAAACTGGTGTTGTCTTACACTGATTTCTAGGTACACTGGTTCCTGAATCTCCAAGGAGGTGCAAGTCAGCTAGTGTCTGAGGCCACACAGTAGGAGCTACAGGGAGATCTGCAAATTTCTCCTCTTTGCTTTTTTTGGAGTTTGGAAGTTTTGGAGTTGTCTGACCCAGTTGCAATTTGTTAATTAAGGAGCTAGAGGGCAGGCCATTCATATGCAAAAGCTGCTGAGCACATCTTGGTGGGTTTGTAATTGGGTGGGCGGGGTCTCGGGGAATCACTAGGCTAGGGTGTGGCAAAAAGCACTGGCTGCCAGTCAGCCTTCTCTACTGCGTTCTGTTCAGTTTCCTGCGCCCCCTTCCCCAGCACAGTAAACAATGATTCCTGTGCACACCTCTGTGAGAGAGCCACTCTCCCTTTCCAACCCAATGGTGGACATTCCCCAGAATCTTGCTGGAAACTAGAGTTCAGAGAGTCGGGAACTTGTAACCCCCTTCCAATTAAAAACAAACAAACAAACAAACAAACAAACAAACAAAAAAACAGTGCACACCAGCCTGATTATCGTGTTTCTCATACCTCTGCCTTTCTAAGCCTCTGCCTGTCCTATCAGGTCTCAATGCACTTTTTTCTCTCCTTCTAGTCATGGAACTTCCACTCTGTCAGCTTTCCTGTGGTTCTGGGGGATAGTCGTTTTCTCTTTTAGTTGTAGTTTTGGTGTGGTTGTGAGAGGTAACACGTATAGGTGTATACCTTATGCGGCCATCTTGGTTCTCCCTGATTCTTTGATAATTCTACTATGCTTCTAGTCACTCCCTATTAGCCCTCTTCTTTTGTGTCTATATTTGTGTTTTGTTTTGTTTTCTTGTGTTTATTCATCTCCAACCTTGCTCTCTAACTAATGTTCCCCAAAGTAGGTATATTTTTAAATGGATGTAGCCAGATATTCAAGTCACATGAAAAGAACAAAATAAAATCAATTTTTTTTGGTTCCTACTTATTTAACTACCACAGTCTGAAACATTTTGCTGTTCTATAAGCAAGGAGATTATGAGATTCTCACTCAGTACAAATGAGTAGGAAGAACTGAATGAGTGTTAAGTGTTTGAAGAGTCCTCAGGCTTACTCTTTCAACAATCTTATGACTTGTAAGATCACTGACTTGACAAGAGTCCCAGAAAAAGTTAAAGCTAAGATTAAATCACATTTCTATTATTTTATTTTATTTTTAATATATTTTTATTGATTTTTTACAGAGAGGAAGGGAGAGGGATCCAGAGTTAGAAACATTGATGAGAGAGAGACATCAACAAGCTGCCTCCTGCATGCTCCCCACTGGGGATGTGCCTGCAACCAAGGTGCATACCCTTGACAGGAATCAAACCTGGGACCCTTCAGTCTTCCAGGCCGATGCTCTATCCACTGAGCCAAACCATTTTTGGCTAAGTCACAAATCTTTATAGGAGAATTAATCAGCCTTAAAAACATAAGAAAAAGTAGCAGTTATTTTGGTCACATTACATATATTATGTAGCATGTATATTATGTAAGTTTGTTCTTTTGAGACCTTTTCACTATTTTAAGGAATTAATTAATGTTTTGTAGTACCCCTGAAAGAGGATTCTGAGTACTTCTGAGAATCAGGCCAATCAAACACAGATAAGTAACTTAAAAATTAAATTAATTACTAAAATCCCAAATGGGATCTCAAAAATCCCAATTCTGTGTTGACATCCAGCCACCAAAAAATCAATTAGATTTCCTTGTTTAATTTTTAAAAAATAGATTTATAGAGAGCTTCATTTTTTAAATTTCATAAACACAAAATATGTCTTCTATGAATAAAATTTCCATTTGAGACTATATATTTTTTCAAATACATGAATAAGCACTATAGACAAAACTGCATAATATTCTATTTCTTACCTTCAATTCTGACAAAATAAACATATGAAAGAAATAACCAAATACTGACTGAATCAAAATTGGTATAAGGAAATTATATATTAAAACAGCCTTGTAGCCGAGACTGGTTTGGCTCAGTGAATAGAGCGTCGGCCTGCGGACTAAAAGGTCCCGGGTTCGATTCCGGTCAGGGGCATGTACCTTGCTTGCGGGCACATCTCCAGTGTAGTGTGTGCAGGAGGCAGCTGATCGATGTCTCTCTCTCTTCGATGTTTCTGACTTTCTATCCCTCTCCCTTCCTCTCTGTGAAAAATCAATAAAATATATTTTAAATAAATAAATAAATAAATAAACAAACGAATAAATAAATAAATAAATAAATAAATAAATAAATAAAATAAAACAGCCTTGTAATGGCGCAAGAACAGGCACATAGACCAATGGAATAGAATAGAGAACCCAGATATCCACCCAAACCACTATGCTCAACTAATATTTGACAAAGGAGGCATGAACATCTGGAAGATTGTCTGGACAGTCATTCTGCTGTTCAGTCTAATTAGCATATTAGCTCTTTATTATAAAAGATGAGCTTCTATTGGTATTTCATTAATTTATGAAAAAAATAGTTTATGGACAGAAAAGTTTTCTAAAGAAAAGCCTTTTCAATCCAAGTCTTAGCAGCTGGGCAGGAGTAAGGAAATAAAATAGTTGGTAGTTCCACAACAGAAAATTGGCAGTACTTTATTGTAGTATGATTTCAGGAAATGCTTGTTAAGTAAATCAGGAGGAATCAGCAAAAATGACCAATTCTAACCTACATTGTTTGTTGCAATTTATCTTGCATAATCCTGAGATATATTTAGAGTGTGCTTGAAAAAACACATAGAATACATCAAACTTATTGTTTGTTAATTGATTTTAATGGTAAATTTTATGTTATGTTTATTTTACAATTAAAAATAAAATAAAGGAATTGGTACTGAGACATGCTATCACATAGATAAACCTTGAAAACATTATCTGCATGAAAGAAGCCAGATACAAATACCATACATTATGATTCTGCTCATATGAAAATGTTCTGAAATTGCGATGACAGTTGTACATCTCTGTAAATAGACTAAAAGCTATTAAAAATATATACTTTAAATGGGTGAATTGTGTGCAATTTGAATTATATCTCAATAAACCTGTTAAATTTTTAGTTAGTTTTAAATCTAGGATCACATTTATTTGAACTTATGAAGACTTTTTTTAAATGTATCCAAAGTGTCATAAAGTTTTAAAAAACATAGAAGGCCATTTTTGGCCTTTTCGTTCAAACTATCTATAAAAGTACATTTACTGTCTACTTTAAATGAAGTTTGTGTTATAGTCTACTAGAGGCCTGATTAATAAAATGTATGCAAGGGGCTCAGCCCTTGCAGCCCTGGCCTGCCCTCCCAGCCCCTCCCAGTCCTGGCAGGCACTTTCATGTTGTAAAATATATTCACATCTCACTATTTTTTTATTGCCAAATAATTTTCCATTGAATGTTTATACTATATTTTGTTTATACATTTATCAGTGGATGAATATAAGAATTATTTTCATATTTTAACTATTTTCAATAATGCTGTTCTAAACATTCAGAACTGGTTTTTGTGTGAACATGTATTTTTAATTCTCTTAGAAATTATTTTGTTCAACTTATAATCCTTACTAGCTCACAAACACTAGTATTTGAGGAATGCAGCTTAGGAAACCTATATAATTTTTTTTTTGATTTTTCACAGAAAGGAAGGGAAAGGGATAGAAAGTCAAAAACATCAATGAGAGAGAGACATCGATCAGGCGCCTCCTGCACACCTCACACTTGAGATATGCCCGCAAGCAAGGTACATGCCCCCGACCAGAATCAAACCCTGGACCTTTCAGTCCATAGGCCAACGCTATATCCACTGAGCCAAACTGGTCTCAGCAGTACCAGGCTGCTTTGAGAACAGTTGCTTTGTAATATAGCTTGAAATCTGGTATTAAGATCCCACCTACTTTATTCTTCTTTCTCAGAATTGCTGTACCTATTCCTGTTCTTTTATTGTTCCAGATGAATCTATGAAGAATTCTTTCTAGTTCTGTGAAATATGTCGTTGGTATTTTAATGGGTACTGTGTTGAATCTGTAGATTGCTTTGGGTAGTATGGACATTTTAATGATGTTGATTCTCCCAATCCATGAGCATGGTATGCTATTCCACCTGTTAACATCTTGCTCTATCTTTTTTCAGTGTCCTATAGTTTTCTGCATATAGGTCTTTTACCTCTTTAGTTAGGTTTATTCCTAGGTATCTTAATTTTTTTTGGTGCGATGGTAAATGGGATTGCTTTTTTAGTCTCTCTTTCTGTAATTTCACTATTAGTGTATAGAAATGTCACAGACTTCTTAGCATTAATCTTGTATCCTGCTATATTGCCGAATTCATTAATTAAGTCAATTAGTTTTGGAATGGAGTCCTTTGTTTTTTTTATGTACAGTATCATGTCATCTGCAAATAAGGACAGCTTTACTTCTTTTCCAATTTGGATGCCTTTTATTTCTTCTTCTTGTCTAATTGCAATGGCTAATACTTCCAGTATTATGTCAAAGAGGAGAGGTGAGAGTAGACATCCCTGTCTTGTTCCTGTTCTTAGGGGAAATGATTTTAGTTTTTGACCATTGAGTATCGTGTTAGCTGTGGGTTTATCATATATGGCTTTTATGATGTTGAGGTATGCTCCTACTATTCCCACTTTGCTGAGAGTTTTTATCAAGAAAGGGTGTTGGATTTTCTCAAATGCTTTTTCTGCATCAATTGATAAGACTATGTGATTTTTATCTCTCAATTTGTTTATGTGGTGTATCACGTTTATTGATTTGCAGATATTGTATCATCCCTGCATTCCTGGAATGAATCCTACTTGGTCATGTTGTATGATCTTTCTGATGTACTGCTGGATCTGACTTGCTAGAATTTTGTTGAGGATTTTGGCATCTATGTTCATGAGAGATATTGGCCTATAATTCTTTTTCATTGTGTTGTCTTTATCTCGTTTTGGTATTAGGGTGATGCTGGCTTCATAGAAGGTATTTGGAAGTGTTCATTCTTCTTGATTGTTGTTGAATAGTTTGAGGAGGATAGGTTTTAATTCTTCCTTGAGTGTTTGGTAAAACTGTCCTGTGTAGCCATCTGGTCCTGGGCTTTTATTTGCTGGAAGCATTCTGATGACTGCTTTAATTTCTTCCATAGTTATTGGACTATTGAGATGTTTATATTCCTCCTCGTTGAGTTTTGGAAGGTTATATTTTTCTAGGAAAATATCCAATTCTTACAGGTTGTCCAATTTTTGGAATAGTGCTGTTAATAGTATTTTTTAACAATCCTTTTGTATTTCAGCAGAGTCTGTTGTTATTTCTCCTCTTTCATTTCTGATTTTGTTTATTTGGGTCTTCTCTCTTTGCTTCTTGGTGAGCCTGGCTAGAGGTTATTTAACTTGTTTATCCTTTCAAAGTACCAGCTCCTGATCTTTTGAATTGTTTATTTGGACTCCAAGTTGTTTATCTCCGCTCTGATTTTCACTATTTCCTTCCTTCTGCACACACTGAGCTTATCTTGTTGCTCTTGTTGTAGCTCTTTGAGTAGTAGGGTTTGGTAATTTATTACCATTGTTTCCTGTTTTTTTGCAGTAGGCTTGTAGGACTATGAACGTCCCTCTCAAGATTGCTTTCACTGTATCCCATAAATTTTGTATTGTTCTGTTGTCATTGTCATTTGCTGCCATGATGTTTTTTATTTCTTCCTTGACCTCTCTGGTTACCCAGTCATTGTTTAATAGCATGCTGTTTGGTCTCCATGTATTTGATTTCTTTCTATTGTTTTTATTATAGTTGATTTCCAGTTTTATGCCACTGTGGTCTGAGAAAATGCTTGATATGATTTCTATCTTCTTAAATTTGAAGAGACTTTTCTTATGACCCAACATATGATCTATCTTTGAAAATGACCCTTGTGCACTAAAGAAGAATGTATATTCTGTGGCTTTATGGTGAAATCTTCTGAAGATGTCAATTAATTGCATCTGGTCTAGTGAGTCATTTAGGATTGATGTTTCTTTTCTGATTTTTTGTTTAGAGGATTTGTCCAGTGGTGACAGAGGGATATTAAAGTCTCCTACTATGATTGTATTGCTGTCAATCTCTCCCTTAATATCCTCCAGGAGTTTTTTTATGTATTTAGGTGCTCCTATATTGGGTGCGTATAGGTTTACCAGAGTTATATCTTTTTGTTGGATTGTTCCCTTTAGTATTATGAAGTGGCCTCCTTTATTTCTTGTTATGTCCTTCACTTTGAGATCTAATTTGTCAGATATAAGTATTGCAACCCCAGCTTTTTTTTCATTTCCATTTGCCTAAAATACTACCTTCCATCCCTTCACCCTCAATCTGTGTGCATCTCTTTTCCTGAGGTGGGTTTCTTGTAGACAGCAGATATGTGGATCATGTTTTCTTATCCAATCGGTTACCCTATGTCTCTTGATTGGAGCATTTAATCCATTTACATTTAAAGTTATTATTGATAGGTATTTATCCATTGCCATTTTTAGTCTTTAGCCCAGAGTTCCTTCTTCTCTTCCTATTTCTTTTCATTGTAGCAGACCTTTTAACATTTCTTGCATTGCTGGTTTGGTGGTAATATATTCCCTTAGTCCTTTTTTGTCTGTGAAGCTTCTGATTTCACCTTCAATTTTGATTGAAAGCCTTGCAGGGTACAGTATTCTTGGATTCAGACCCTTCCTTTGCATGACTTTGTATGTTTCATTCCATTCTCTTCTGGCCTGATGAGTTTCTGTTGAAAAGTCAGTAGCTAGTCTTATGGGGGTTCCTTTGTAGGTAACTTTCTGTTTCTCTCTGGTTGCTTTTAAGATTCTTACTTTGTCGTTGATGTTTGCAAATTTAGTTATAATGTGTCTTGGTTTCGTTTTGTGGGGATCATTTTGCTTGGGACTCTGTGAGTCTCTTGGATTTGTGTGGGTTTTTCCTTTCCTATATTGGGGAAATTTTCTGTCATTATTTCTTCAAACAGGTTATCTAATCCTTGTTCAGTTTCCACTCTTTCTGGAACTCCAATTATGCGAATGTTGCTTTTTTTTTTTCGTGTTATCCCAAAGTTCCCTTAGGCTCTCCTCTTGCTTTTTAATTTTTTTTTTCTAGAAGCTGCTGTACTTCCGTATTTTTTCCTACAGTGTTTTCTAGCTCACTGATGCAGTCCTCTCCTTCTTCTAGTATACTTTTGATGCTTTCTATTGAGTTCTTTAAAGCAGTGAGGTCATTTTTTATTCCTTTGTGCATTTCTTCATGATTTTTCTTCATTTCCTCTTGGCTCTTACTCAGATTGTCGATTTTGTCATCCATTCTATTCATCCACTTTATGATCATTTCTCTGAACTCTTTCTCTGGCATGCTTATTTCTGCTTCTTTTCATTTACTTCCTTTTCTGGTGATACCTGCCTATCTGTCATATGCGGGCTATTTCTTCTTCTGCCCATGGTACTTCTTCTCCAGGTGTCTGGTTATGTAGTTCTCTCTCCTACGTTGATTCAAAGGCACAAACTGCAATACGACCTGCTACAGCACACAAGGCACTGAACAGAAAAATATTCATGATGTTAATATTCACCAATAAGGTGACCACCAATGAAAGACAAATTAGGGGTAAGTAGTTAAAGAAGAAGAAGAAAATGAGGAAAAAAGAAAGGAAAGAAGTGCCAAAATCAAATTGGTAGAGGGAGGGAAAATAAATAAATAAATAAATGAACAAAAATAAAATAAAATAAAAAAGGAGAAGAAGAAAAAGAAAAGAGAAAGAGAAACAAAGTCAGAGAGAAAAGAAAGCGGATAAGAAGGAAAAGGGGAACAAAATATAGATGTCAGGAGAAAACTCCAATAGAACAGTCACTAATCCCAATAAAGGGCAGCAACCAGTACCTAGAAATTAATACAAACTGCAAATAACAACTGGTATCGAGGGAGGCGAGAGAAAAGAGAGGTAGAAAACAAAGCAAGCAAAAAGCAAAATAAAACAAGCAGAATAAGCTAAAACAATCTCACCAAAAAAGTTCAAAAAATCGATATAATCACTGTTCAGGCAAATAGTAACAAAAGGACATAGAGAAAAAACAAGTTCTTGGCTAGTGAAGACAAGAAGAGAGAGGTTTGTATGTACTTGTAATAGGGGATTTGAAATTAGATATTTAAGTGGTGTGAAATTTTAACAAGGTCAATAGAAAGAATAGGGAGAATCTAAAGTTGGAAAAGGGAAAGAGAAACAAGACAACAAAATGGGGAAAGTTAGGAGGAAAGTTTTGGCCTAAAGGTAGAGTTGAGATGGAGTAAAATTATGCTGAGGAAAGATGAAAATAGAATGCAAAACTCTAATCCCCAAGTAAAATAAAGAGAAAACAAAATGACAGATGTTTTTTTCCAAAAAGGTAAAATACTAGTAGTAATAATCCTAGTTTAAAACAAAAATGTAATAATTAAAAAGGTACAATCAATTGAGGTGGGGAAAAAATAGTTAAAATATGTAAAAATGAAAAATAAAAAAAAAATTTAAAAAAGAAAAAGAAAAAAAAATAGAATGCTCATTCACTTCCACTATTATTCTGCTTGGCACTCCTGTTTCCCAGTAGGGAAGGTATTGCAGTTCCCTGTGTTGCGCTGTTGATGTTTTAATCTCTTTATGCTTTTTTGGTTATGCGAGAATCAATTTGTGCGTCATCCACTGGGTGGCAGTGTTTTGGAATTGATCTCTGAGACAAAGCACAAGACCTCTCTAGACTGTGCTCAGATCCTGCTTCTCTGTGGTTCTCAGAACCGGTTTGTGGGGGGATTTTGCAGTCGGGACACTAATAATTCCCAAGCTGTCCCTCTGCCTCAGATAAAAAGGAGTCGTTTTCCCGAGCTCCCCTCTGTCAACAGCTCGAAGAGTTTGCCTCCACAGTTAAGGATCTCGCACTGCCCCACCTCCTCGGACCTCTCCAGAAGCAGCTTTCCCGCAGCCTGATTCCCACAGTGTGTGCGTCTCTGTTCTGAGGGGCAGGAGACCTCACCTTATCCCAGGCAAAATTTGACCTTTCTGTGTGCTATGTGGATCTCTAAATCTGCCACCCGCTTGTTTGCGCCGATTGGAGAGTCGTGTTCTGGGTCCCTGGCTGTTCAGTGGGTGTTTCAGCTGTTATGCCCAGAGTTCGAGGTCCCCAATAATCCACCACTAAGGAGCCTTTTCCGATGCAAAAGCAAAGAGTCTTTATTCAAACCTGGGTTTGGCTCTCAACCTCATTCTGGTGCAGCAGTGAGACAAGAGAGTGAGCAGGGCGGGAACAATGAGTTTTATCCGTCAAACTTATTTAATCTTTGGAAAATGGATCTACTCAAAAGTTTTCCAAGCTGGGGCAACTTACAAAAATATTGAAATTTGTATTACATTGTGAGCTCATGGAATTTGGCTCATGGTTGCTTGATGGTGCAAATAGAGAGACATATTTTCAAATCTTAGGGAGTCTGTTTCAGACAATATTTAAATATGTTAAACACTGATTAACACTTCTCTCTGGTAGGAGTCTACTTACTTCCACATGGTATTTGAGTTTCTTATAATAGCAACTATATAGAAATTCTATAATTCCCTTAAATTCTTGGATTTTTTTATTGTTTGCTCTTTATCTGCAAGATTTGGGAGTGTCCTCTTCTTAAACTTGGATTCTTCTTCATCCCCTTTCCCAAAGGACTACAACCAATGACTTCTCTCTTACCCTTGTCTCCTTGATGATGGCAGCGGTTTTCCTTGAGTGCTGGCCTCAGCAGGTTAGGGTTGACTTTTTTGTTTCTATTTGCTTCCAGGCTGGTTAATACTTTTTATGCAGATCCAGATTTCATCTATCTGTCAAAAGAAAACTGTGATTATGAACAGAGAGATTCCCACCACTTACTTGAAAGGGGGTTTCACTGTTAATGTGAACTCCACAATTCTTGAGTAGAGATAAATAGAAATAAGGATGAAATGGTTACAGGGTGTAGGGGCAGGGGAGGTAAGGAATTTTTATGGAGGAATTAAAAATTATAAATCCAAATTTGGTGAAAATATTTATTGAAAAGGCTATTTGAACAAGAAATAGACAAAATGCCAATGTGTCTATTTCTTTAGTTTAATTTCTGTTTCATTTACAGAAGCTGTGTCAGCAAAGATGTCATTAAACAATATTATATAGTGGGACACTTTGATTCTGACTGTGTGTCTGTTTATATGCAACATCTACTTTTCTCACAATTGTCATAAGGTTCCTTATGTCTTCTTTCAATGGTGAGCTCACATTTTCAATTTGTTTGAGTTGAACAGTCACTGTGAATTCTGATTAGTTGATAGACACAAGAAGATAGGGTATTTTGCCAAATGGAATAAAAAAGTTTAAAGAAAAATATACTGAGTAGCCAGATTATTATGACCACCCCATCAGTACTTCGTTGGGCCACCTTTTGCCTTCAATACTGCGGCTATTCTTCTTGGCATTGACTCCATGAGATGTTGAAAGGTGATGCAAGGAATCTAACACCATGCCTAATGAATAGCACTGTCCAGTTCTATGAGATTTGATGGCTGTGGAACGAGCTGCCTGATGGCTCTTTTAACTTCATCCCAAAAATGCTCAATTGGATTTATATCTGGTGATTGTGGGGGCCACCTAAGCAAGATAAAGTCTCGTTCATGTTCTTAAAACCACTTCTGCACAATATAAGCACCGTGGTATGGCACATTGTCTTGTTGGAAGAAGCCATCTCCATTGAGATACGCCATCAATATGATAGGATGAACTTGATCAGCAATGATACTTAGGTATGTTGTGCTATTCAGACATTTCCCCACATGAATTATAGGGCACAAATCATGCCAGGAAAACATTCACCAAACCATTGCACTGCCCCCATCAGCTTGAAAGGTTGTACTCATGCATGTGTACATGCTTTCATGCTGTTTGCTGTTTCTACCAAATTCTCACTCTGCCATCTGCATAATGCAACTGGAAACGTGATTCATCAGACCACATGACTTTCTTCCAGTGCTCATCTGTCCAACCCTTGTGTTCCTGTGCAAACTGGAGATGTTTTATCTTGGTAACTGCAGACAGCAAAGGTGTTTGTTTGAACAGGACTTCGGCCTCCGTATCCCCATACGATACAGTGTATGGCTAATTTGTCTACAAACCTCAGGTGGTCATAATAATCTGGCCACTCAGTGTATATATTAGAGGCCCAGTGCATGAATTCGTGCATGGGTGATGTCTGGCCAGCCTGGCCAGGGGGGACATGGACAGTTGGCTGGCCTGCCTGCTGGTCAAACTCCTGGTCGAGGGGACAATTTGCATATTAGCCTTTTATTATATAGGATATACACTGAGTGGCCAGATTATTATGCATTCAGAGATCATAATAACCTGGCCACTCAATGTATGTCCTTTTATTGTAGTAATATACTATACAGGTAGCAAAAGAAAAGACCTCACAGATGACTATGCTTTGAATAGTATATGTTACTCCACTTTGAAGAATGTATTCAGTATTTTAGACCAGTGGGTTACTATTTATTTAGTATAGACATGGAATAATAGTACTATGAGACAATTTCTGCCTAAAAGTTAGTGTGTAGCATAGTTTCCAGAAGTAACTTGTTTATCTGAAATAACCTTTCTTTGCATAAGTTCTGAATGGCTACTGTACAGAGGAAGCCAATGTAACCTGGTTTATTACTGCTGAGATTGCTCTTATAATCCACTCTCTCAATCTAATTGAACACTTACGCTAATAATAATAACAATAGTAGTAGTAGAGTAGTAGTAGTAGTAGTAGTAGTAGTAGTAGTAGTAGTAGTAGTAGTAAGGCTTGCACAAAAGTTATTTTGTCATATTATTATTATAGCTTACAGCTTCCATAACAATGAGAGGTAAATTTCTGTTGTTTATAAGCCACCCAGTCTATTTTATTTTTATTACAGAAGCCAGAATGGACTAAGACTAGAGCACTTTCTAAATACACTATCAAACATTCATCCAAACTCTTTAATTAAAATTTGTTAGTTGGAACTTTAAAACGGATTATCCCAAGAGTTTTCAGGTCTTAGCAAACTTAATCAGCACCCTCTGGCCAAAATAGTATTTTGTAAAGGTATATTAAAACTTCTAAATACAGGATCATTGAATATTCTGATATGAAATATGCACACTTAAAAGGGGGCTGCATGTCTTTTGGTATATGGAATGAACAATTAAAAGATGATAAAATATAAATGTGGACCATATTTTTGTTTGTTGTACATTAAAAATGTAAAATGAACAGAAAAGCATGTAGCATAGTATTCAGAACTATTCTATTCTTTTAAACAGAAAGATAACTTTCTAGCTTATTAATATTTCAGAAATCTTTACAACTTGACTAAGGACAAATAATTTGTGATCAGAATTTATTAAAAGATGGTCCTAATATTTAATCAGAAGACCTTGAAATTTTATCTTT
The DNA here is from genome assembly GCA_011751065.1 of Lasiurus cinereus. Classification (NCBI taxonomy): domain Eukaryota; kingdom Metazoa; phylum Chordata; class Mammalia; order Chiroptera; family Vespertilionidae; genus Lasiurus; species Lasiurus cinereus. Next base: position 4,292,718 of record JAAGEH010000037.1, read on the forward strand.
TTAAAACATCCTGTTAATTAAAGTATCAAACAGACTGTCAAATTACAGCAGGAAGGTTAAGGAGAGGTGGGGTAGATAAGAGATCAACCAAAGGACTTGTATGCATGCATATAAGCATAACCAATGAACACAAGACACTGGAGGTTTAGGATATGCCTGGTAGGGGGGTGCAATGGGAAGATATGTATACATGTAACACATTAATAAAAAAAGAAACAGATAGTATAAATATTTAAAACACAGACTCTGAGAAATTATATTTTTGCTACAAATAATTAAATTTAACATGAAATCATAAAATCAGATTCAAAAAAAACAAAGATAACATATTCTGTAAAATTCAATGATGAACACCAGAAATTTTCACTTGTACCAACTTAGCAAGTAAAGTGGTAGACTGTTATGGACTCAATGCAACCCTTAAAATTCATGTGTTGAAATCCTAACTACTAAGGTTATGGTATTAGAAGGTCTTTAGGATGTTATTAGGTAATAAGGATACAGCTCTCGAGAATGGGATTAGCATCTTTATAAAAGAGGCTTCAAAGCAATATTCTATCCCAGTCCACAATGTCAGGACACAATGAGAAATTGGTGGTCTGCAACCCAAAAGAAGGCTTTTACAAGAACCTAACCATGCTGGCTCCTTGATCTCAAACTTGCAGCTTCCATACTAATGAGAAGTAAATTTTATGTTGTTTATAAGCCACCCAGTCTATTGTATTTTTTTTATAGCAGCAGGAATGGACTGAGACATAGAGCAAGCAACTTCCTTTCCTTCTTCTCAACCTCCATTAATATTTATTGTCTCCATGCAGAAAGATAAATTTACTGAGTTCAAATACCTTTATTTCTTCTTTAAATTAATGAAAAACTAGTTTATACATAGTAAAATAAAGTATATAATAATTAAAGGCCCGATGCACGAAATTCATGCAAGGGGCTCGGCCCCCTGCCATCGTCACAGCCGCCTCTAACTCAGCCTTCAGAGCCCTAGTTTCATTCAGAAGGTCATTTGGAAAGACGTCCAGAAGGGCATCTGGTCTAATTAGTATATTACACTTTTATTATATAGGAAGCATACAATACAAAGCATAATAAAGCAAGCATACATATACACTCCCATCCAGCTTAAAAATAAATGAAACAAATACAGTGAAGACCTGTGTACACCTTTACCAATCAAACACTCCTATCTCCAGTCCAGAAAAGTCACTTTTCTGATTTAAGTTAATATTATTTCTTGTTATGTCTTTACATATCCATTGCATCAAATAATAGTAAGTACTATTTTGAATATATTTAAATGTCATAAATGGTGCAACTTGTTGTTTGTTCAATATTTATCCATGCTCACATGTGTAGATCTACATTATTTTCACTGCAGGATGGCATTTCATTGGATTAATATACCACAATTTAATAATCTTTTCTCTTTTTTGGTACATATTAGCACTGCCTCCAGTACTTTGCTATTATAAAAAAAGTTCTATGAATATTTTTATATTGTACACAGGTGCACATATTTATTTAAAGTATATACTAGGAATGGAGTTGCTGGGTAAAGAGGAGGCTTATCATCAAATGTATCACATAATGCCAAGCTATTGTTCAGATGGACTGGATTTGTCTTTGTGTTCTTATTGCTATACATCTTCAGCCACACTTGATATAGACTCAAATTTTTGCATTTTGGTGAATGAAAAAATGTATGTTCTCAGGCTTTAGTGTACATTTTCATGAATACTAGTGAGGTTGAGTGTTTTTTCATGTTATTGATCATTTAAAGTTCCTCTTTTGTGAATTATGTATTCATATATTTTTATCCTTTTTTCTCTTAGTGTTGGATTCTTAATGTTCTGTACTATTTCTGTAGATGGAATTTTGGGTATTGTTTGTCAATTTGTTCCAATAGTCCAGTGGTCAGCAAACTGTGGCTCGAGAGTCGTGGTTTGCCACTCTGTTGAATCTTTGCCAACTACTGTAATGGTCTATTTACCATCTCTGGGCCAACTCTACACTGGCATAGTTATGATAGCATTATAGTATCCTTATGTCTATTATGGAAAGTTCCTTCATCTTATCCTTCATCTTCAAGTATGTTTCAACCACTCTTGGCTCATTGTATTTCAATAGAAATTTTAGTCTATTTGTCAAGTTTCTGCAAAAAACAAAACAAAACATAATAAAACCCAGAGCCCAGCCAGTGTGACTCAGTGATTAAGCAATGACCAATGATCCAGGAGGCCACGAATTGACTCCTGGTCAGGGCATATGCCAGATTTGCAGACTCAATTCCCAGCGGAGTGTGTGTAGGAAGCAGCTGATCAATGATTCTCTCACATTATTGATGTTTCTATCTCTCCCCTCTCTCTCTTCCTCTATGAAATCAATAAAAATATCTATACTAATAGAAGAATAATATGCTAATTAATATGCTAATTAGACAAGGAGAACTTCCAGGAGACTTTCCGGACATCCTTCCAGATAAAGCTATGAGACAGAGGCAGACAGAGGCAGTTAGGGGTGATCAGGCCAGGAGGGGAGGGCAGTTGGGGGGTGAGAAGGCCAGTGATCGGGGGAAGAGGGCAGTTGAGGGCAAGCAGGCTGACAGGCAGAGTGGTTAGGGGCTATCAGGGAGGCAGGCAGGTGAGTAATTAAGTGCCAGCAGTCCCAGATTGTGAGGAGGATGTCCGACTGTGAGTTTAGGGCCTAAATTGGCAGTCGGACACCCCTCAAGGGGTCCCAGATTGGAGAGGGTGCAGGCCAGACTGAGGGACAACTCCCATGCATGGATTTTGTGCACCAGGCCACTAGTATTAAAAATAAAAAACAAAAATAAATTCCAGAGTTTTTATTGTAATTGAATGGGATTAACTTTATGAAATTACTTAGGATAAATACACATCTTTATGACATTGATTCTTCCAAATTATGGGCAAGGAGTTTCTCTGCAACAATGTGGATTTATTTTATTATATTTTTATTGAGTGTTAAAATGATCTTTTAAAAATGACTTCCCCATCTATTAAATGTATTTCTAGGTAACTAATATATTTGATTACTATTTTTAAATGATATCATTTTTTAATATTATACTTAATAATTATCTGTTGGTACTAATTAGAAATGCAATTGATTTTGGAATATTAATCCTATATTTACAAACTTTTACGAACATTTTATTAATTCTAATAATACATTTATCAATTCTTTATTTTCTGTATGTGTAATATTCTTGAGTATAAGTAATGAATGTTTTGTTTCTTTCTTGTAATTAATCTTCCTGATTTGGCTAAGGCCTTCATTATAATGTTGATGGGAAGTGGTAATAGCAGGCATCCATATCTTACTTTTTTTTGGTACATATAAATTTACCAACATTATACTATTAAGCAAGATGTTTTTCATAGGTTGGAATATATATTTCTTATGAGAATAAGGCAGTTTTTTTCAGTTTGTTAACTCATTGCGGCAAATTTTGCCACATAATTTTCTTGCATGTGATAATGTGAAGTTACATTTTTTCTCCATTAATTCATTAATAAAACTAATTATGCAAACTGATGTCAGTGTTAAATAAATCTTGCATTGATAGGATAAACCCAGTTTGGTCATAATTTTTAAATACAGGTTGGAGCAAAAGTAAGTTAATAATTGTGAGTACGTGAAACAGAATTTATTCTTGCATTATTATTTATTAACTATTGCATTATTTTCCATGCAAACTACTCTAACCCTATTTTTTCCCCAACCCTATGCATACTCTATACTCAATTGTTTATATTTTATATATTTTTGCATCTATATTGTTAAGGGAGATTAGTAATTTTTTTTCCTCATAATTTCTTTATCTTGATTCAATGTCAGGCATATAGTAGCCTCAAATAATGAGTTGGGAAGAATTTTCTGTTCTGCTATCTGGAAAACTTTTTCAACAATTCTAACTACCCATTTTCTTATGTTTACTAGAATTAAGATGTAAAAGTTTGGTCCCATTTATTTGTGTGGTGTGGGGGCTAGGTAAGGAACAGTTTTAACTATCAAGTAGATTTATTAATGGTTATGGTCATGATTGTAGTCAGGCTTTATATTTTGTACTAGAGACCTGGTGCAGGAATTTGGGCACTGGTGGGGTCCAACTATCCTGCCCCCATGGAGGTCATTAGGGATGGGCTGGCCGGGATGAGAGGCCGCTGGTTTTCTGGTAGTTCTGCTGTTTAGTCGATTTGCATATTACTCTTATTATATAGGATTGACTCAGTTTGAAGTTATCTTTTTCTATAAAAAGATCAATTTTGTTTTATTTCTTTGAAATTTGTGTTCATAGTAGTAGCTATTATTTTTAACTTCTATAATTACAAGTCCATGTCATTACAATACTGTTTATTCACTATAATTTTTCACAAGTCTTGTGAAAGAAGTCTATTCATCATTTTCAAAAAAACATTTTTCATTGTTGACTCTTTATTGCAATTATTCTTTTTAGTCATGAATTTTTGTTCTTATATTTGTAATTTCCTAATACCCACTTTCCTTGAATTTATTCTGTTGATACTTTTCTGTTTCTCAAATATAATGTTTATCTAATTAATTTTCAGCCTGTTTTTTCCCCAAAATGCCACAAAATTTTCTCAAAATCTTACTCTACTTGTATCTCACAAATTTTATGACAAGTTTTAATTGTTCTTTAGTACTAAATATTTTTTTATTTTTCTGTTTTTAAAATATTTTTAATTGTTTCCAATTAAAATTTTTATTCAATATTATTTTGTATTAGTTCTTGGTATACTGAACAATGGCTAGAAAATCACATACCTATAAGGTGTTTCCTCCAGTACTTATAGTATCATACTTAGTTATTACACTACTAGAGGCCCAATGCATGAAATTTGTGCAAGGGGTTCACCCCCCCAACATTGCAGCTTCATCTGGAAAGTCATCTGGAAGTTAGTCCAGTCTAATTAGCATATTATGATTTCATTATTATAGATTATTGATTATATTTTCTATGCTGTACTTTGCATCCCCATAACTATTTTGTAACCACCAATCTGTATTCCTCAATCTCTTCACCTTTCAACCAGTCCTTCAAATCCCCTTTGCTCCAGGAACCATCATTCTTTTTTTTTTTAATTAAATCTTTATTATTCAGATTTTTACATTTGTTTTTCTTTTTTCCCCTCCATAGCACCCCTCCACCCAGCTCCCACCCTTCCCTCCCTTCCGTTGACCTCATCCATAGGTGTATGATTTTTGTCCAGTCTCTCCCTGTAAACCCCTCACCCCTTCCCCCCTGAGAATTATCAGTCACGGGTGGGTCTGGAGCAGCAAGACCTCCGCGGGCTCCGCTGTGAGTGACTCTTCAGTCCGCAGGCCGATGCTCTACCCACTGAGCACACCTCCTCCTGCTGCCACAGCGGGAGCACACACACGTGGGGGGGGGGCGGGGGGCAGCGGGGTCGCAGGGGTTAAGGGAACCAGCACTGGCGCTCGCTCCTGCAGGTCCGGCCCGGCCTGAGCCGTACCAGAAGCCTGGAGGGCAGGTGCCCTGGCGGCTCTAGAGCCGAGGACGCATCGCTCAGCCTCAGCCTCAGTGCGAGGGTCTCAGTGCCTCAGCCTCAGCATGAGGATCTCAGCGCTTCAGCCTCAGCACGAGGATCTCAGCGCTTCAGCCTCAGCACGAGGATCTCAGTGCCTCAGCCTCAGCACGAGGATCTCAGCCTCAGCCTCAGCACGAGGGTCTCAGCGCTTCAGCCTCAGCCTCAGCACGAGGGTCTCAGCCTCAGCCCAGCCCCAGCCTCAGCGCGAGGGTCTCAGCCTCAGCCTCAGGGCGAGGGACCCAGCCTCAGCCTCAGCGCGAGGGACCCAGCCTCAGCCTCAGCGCGAGGGTCTCAGCCCCAGCCTCAGGGCGAGGGACCCAGCCTCAGCCTCAGCGCGAGGGACCCAGCCTCAGCCTCAGCGCGAGGGTCTCAGCCTCAGCCTCAGCGCGAGGGTCTCAGCGTCTGCATCCTGGCCCCAGCGCCCCAGCCCCCCAGCCCCGTCCCTCTCCCCCGCTGGCGTCTCCAGCAGCGAGGACTCAGTTCAGCACTGGGAGGAGGACTGTGGGGTACCGAGCGGAGCACCGTTAGTCTGCGTTCCATGCCTGTGTTTCCCCTTTGGGGGGCCCAACCCGGCGCCCTGTGCTGCGGGGCACATCCCCCCAGGCCCCGGTGCCTCGACCTCACCAGCGAGCCCGCCTCCGGGCCGGGGACGCGGGCGGCTCCTTCCCCGGATTCCGGTCCCCCTCAGTCATTATTTCTTTAAATAGGTTTTCAGTATCTTGCTCTCTCTCTTCTTCTGGCACCCCCACAATTCTGATGTTGGCACGCTCGAAACTGTCCCAGAGGCTCCCCACATTATGTTCACACCTTTGGATTCTCCTCTCTTCTTGCCTTTCCAGTCAAATGTTGTCTGCCTCTTTATATTTCAAATTTTTTACTTGATTCTTGCCTTTCTCCAGTCCGCTGCCAGGACTCTGTACAATATTCCTTATTTCAGTCAGTGTATGTCTAATTTCTATTTGGTCCTCTATCATCTCCAGTTGGACCTTTTCCATCCCTATTTGGCTCCCCTGCATCTCTAGTATGTCCTTTTTCATCTCCTCTTGGGTCTTGCTAAATTTATCCATCTTTTCTAGCATATTCTTGAAAAACCCCATAAGCGTGGTTTTGAACTCTATATCCAGCCTTTTTTTTCCCCTCCATTTCTTTTGTTTGTGATCCCTTCCCCTGTCTCGGCATCCTCACCATGCCGGGGAAACTTCTGTGTTGGATTCAGCTTTATGATGCCAGAGGCAAAGCTGCAGAAGCCTTGGTTGAGCTTGGGAGGGGTGGAGTCTCAGGGCTGAAGGGACCGCCTTGCCTTCCAGTCGGCCCCGCCCTCCACGGCCCCTGAGTCTCACGTGACTGGGTAATGGCTGGAGTGGTCCCTGTGCACGCGCGCACCTGCAGTGTCTCTAACCGCTGCCTTTCCATCTCCCCTGCGCGCCAGGACCACAGGAGTCTAGGTCCCCAGGGTTTCGCCCGAAACAGGGGCTTAGTGGAGTCAGAAGTGGTGCAGTTGGGAGGGTCTGTCTCCCGCCCACTCGCGAAAGCCAGCGGCACAATCAGCAATCTGTCCTCCGCGCAGCACCGTGCACGTGCAAAACCGGACCTGATCTTCTGCGACTCCCTTAAATTTCTGTGCACCTCTCCCTTTTCACAGTCCAAACTCCCCCGTATGAGTTTCGGCTGGATCTGGGGTTTAGTGTCGTAAGATAAGGGGTTCAATGCCATTGAGAGTCTCCGTTTCCCTCCCGCCAGAGAAAGCCAGCCAGGTCCTCTGGCGCCCGCTCTCTCAGCGTGCACGCGTCTCCGTACCTCAGCTTTTTTGCAGCTCCTCTGGGTTTCTGTGAGCCCCTCTCTTTCCTTCTAGTTGTAGAATTTTCACTCAGCCAGCTTTCCTGTGGTTCTGGATGATGTCTGTTCTGTCTTTTAGTTGTAGTTTTGAAATTGTTGTGCGAGGCAGCAGTGTAGGTGTTTACCTATGCCGCCATCTTGGATTCTCCCCGAACCATCATTCTTGTATCTCTGAGTCCATTTCTGTTTTTTTTATGGTACTGTTTACATGCCAGTACCATGCCGTATTTATTACTACATTAATATAAATATTTATAAATATTAATATAGGTATTTATTTATATTGTTCTTTACATTCTACATATGAGTGGAATCATGTCATTTGTCTTTCTCTGACTGACTTATTTCACTGAGGATAATAACTTCTAGGTCCATCAATGTTGTTGCAAATGGCAAAATTTTGTTCATTTTATGGGTGAGTAATATTCCATTGTATATATGTATCACAACTTCTTTATTCATTTGTCTATTGATGGGCACCATGGTTGATTCCATTCTTGCTATTGTAAAAAACACTGCTATGAGTATAGAGGTATATATATTCTTTTGAATTTGTGTTTTGGATTTCTTGGTATATATACGCAGAAGGGAATTTTCTGGGTCATAAAGCAGTTTTCCTTTTAAATTTTTGATGAACCTCCATACTGTTTTTCAAAGTGGCTACACCAATAGGCATTCTCACTAACAATGCAAAAGGGTCCATTTGCTTCACATCCTCAACAACATTTGATGTTTGTTGACTTATTGATAATAGCCATTCTGACAGGTATGAAGTGAAATTATGGTTTTAATTCACATTTCTCTGATACTTAATGATATTGAGCATCTTTTCATATGTTTATTGGCCATCTGTACGTTCCCTCTGGAGAAATGTCTATTTAGGTCCTTTGCCCATTTTTCAATTCATTGTTTGTGGGTTATTTTTGGCATCAAGTTGTATGAGTTCTTTAAAAATTTTGGATAGTGACCCTTTATCAAAATTGTTACAGTATCCAATCTTATATTTAAATCTTTCATCCATATTGAGTTTATTCTTGTGTACAGTGTAAGTAGGTGGTTTAGTTTCATTTTTTTGCATCTATCTGTCCAGTTTTCTAAACATCATTTATTGAATGGACTGTCTTTACCTCATCATATGTTCTTGTTTCCTTTGTAAACTATTAATACTCCATATAAACATGAGTTTATTTCTGGGTTTTCTGTTCTGTTCCATTGACCTATGTCTGTTTACATGCCAGTACCATGCCGTATTTATTACTATGGCCTTTTAATATGTTTGATATCAGGTAGCATGATTTCTTCAACTTTGTTCTTGTTTTTTTAAGATTGCCATAGTTATTTGTTGTTTTTTTGTTGTTGTTGTTTTTTATTTTGTTTTTGGTTTATATGTGTGTGTGTTTGTTTCCATATAATTTTTTTAATTATTTTATGAAATATGTCACTGGTGTTTTGACAGGAATTGCATTCAACCTATATATTGCTTTAGCAAGTATGGATATTTTAACAAGGTTAATTCTTCATATCCATGAGCAAAGTATATGCTTCCATTTATTTATATCTTCTTCAGTTTTGTTCTTCAATGTCTTATAATTTTCCTTGGTTGAATTTGTTTCTAGTTGTTATATACTAGTGGCCTGGTGCATGAAATTCATGCATGGGGAGGGGGTCCTTCAGCCCAGCTTGCATCCTCTCCAATCTGGAACCCCTGTGGGATTGGGCCTAAACTGGCAGTTGGACAACCTCCTTGCAATTTGGGACTGCTGGTTCCTAACCATTCACCTGCTTGTCTGCTTGATCGCCCCTAACCACTCCGCCTGCTGGCCTGATTGCCCACAACTGCACCACCCTGTCTGCCTGTCATCCCCAGCTAGTCCCCGCTGCCAGCCTGATCACCCCCAACTGCATTCCCCTCCTAGCCTGATCACCCCTAACCGCCTCTGCCTTGGCTTTGTCCAGAAAGATGTCTGGAAGATCTCATGCTCTAATCAGCATATTACCCTTTTATTAATATAGATAAGATAGGACATACTGCCATAACTACAACATATCTACCAGTATTTCTCTATGAGAATATGTACTTCATGCGATAGGAAGGGATCTAATACATTACATTGTATATGTTGTAAGTAGTAGGAAAAACTGTATTTGTAGCAATAATATACACACTGTGACTTCCCTTCCTGATTTGGGAATGGTTCCCCAGTTCTTTGAACGATTCCTGACCCTTAATGTATTTTTTTTGTCATTCAGTGTAACTGTATTTACTGTTTATTGCACATGATTTGAGTTCTTTAATTTCTAATCACCAAAGATTCAAAGTACTATTTTTCCATGAAGTTTAATATTAACATCAGTGAATTCATATATTCATGTGTTTTAATTGTAAACATCTGAATTATTCACATTGTCATAGATCCTGAACTCATAAGCATGGACCATGCACAGGCTGGCAGCAAGCCAGGAAGCCACTCTGCAAGCAAACAGATACTCTGCATAAGGAGAAAAATCATAGCACAACATTTAATGTCCAACCTGAGTCACCTCAGAATGTTATATATATTGACTTCTTAATTCATATAGTATCGGGAACTCAACTGCTTGGTTGGTGACGGGATTGACCTGATTTCAGGAAGATTATTCCTGAAATAATTAAGGAAAGGGGGCTCAATCTTTCTCCTTGGTGCTTGTTCCTCCCCAGCACCTTCATCTTTCTTCTCATCCTTAGCTTCTTGGGCATCTTCTACTTCACCTCTTTCTTCCTCCTTTATGTCCTCAAATTCTTACCTGGCACCTTCTTCCTCTTCCTCTCCTTCCTCTTCCTCAGCCACTTCCTTCTCCTCCTCTTCTTCAGCTTCTCCTTCAGAATAGGGATCATCTTAGCTTCTTTGGCTTTTGCAGCCTCAATGGTCTCCTCCACCTTGATCTGCTCCTCCTGGATGTGGCTGGTGTATAAGAAGGGAAGGAGCAAGCAGTCATCAAGTAGGAGCTAGTCTGTAAACACCTTAGGCAGATCGACCAAAGATCTGGGAACTCTGGGAGTAGCAGCTGGCTATGCTTCCCACGCTGGTGAATGAGCCAGGTCTCCTCACCTTCCAAGAGTTTCCTGTAAGCTACAACATCAATGTTCAAAGCCATCTTCACATTGAGAAGGTCCTGGTATTCTTTTAAATATGCCATTTCACTCTTTGTAGTTCTCAACTCATTTTCTAATCTGTTGATTGTGTCCTGCATAGCACTTACATCGGAGTACTGTTTATCCTCCAGCTCTCACAGCTGCTTTCCCAGCACTTCGTTCATGACTCAGCATGCTTTGACCTAAAGGGTCTTGGCCTTGAGCAGGCGGCAGCTCTAGGACACCTTGTTGTTGGTGGCACACACCACATAGGTGTTCCTGGCAACACTCTCAGTCCTCATGGTGAAGCAGCTCCTGAATCATTCTTCAACATTCTGCATGTTCTTGGCAGTCAGTTTCTTGTACTGGGCGCGGATGTCCTTGAGTGCAATGGAGAGGTCGGACTTAGAGTACACATCTATCTCCACAGAGATCTGAGCATACTGGATCTATGCCTGCAGCTTACAGATCTCCTCTTACTGCACTTTCTTCAGAAAGGTGATTTAGTCCATCAGGCTGTTGATGTGCTTTTTGAGCTCAGCACTAGCGAGAGCTGCCTTGTCTGCACATTTGTGCATCCATCAGCCAAGCCCTCCAAGTCCTCATGGTTCAGTACCTCTTCCTGGTAGATCTCCTGCAGGTTGCTCCCAACCTCTTCTGAGCCCCAGTGCCTTCTAACTGCCCACTGACCTCTCCTCACCAGGGATGGGGCAAGGTGGGGCTGGGCACAGACATCCCATTTTAATTAAAATGTTCAACCTTGGGCCGGCTCCACCAGTGTCCTCAGGAGGCCCGGGGGCAGACAGTGATCCTGGAGATGCTGACTATCCCTACCTGCCCAAGTCCCGGATTGTGGCCTGGACCCTGAGGGTGGCGCTGCAAGCCCCACTCGCATATGCAAATTTACCTTCCATCTTTGCTGGGTTGATTTGCATGTCACTCCTGATTGGCTGTGGGCATAGTGGAAATATGGTCAATTAGCATTTTTCTCTTTTATTAGTGTAGATTTCTTGATGCTATTGTAAATGGGATTCTTTTCTTATTTTCCTTTCTGATATTTCATTCTCAGTGTATAAAAACGCAACTAGTTTCTGGGAAATTATTTTTATTTTGTATCCTGCTACTTTCCTGATTTTATTTATCAGTAGTTTTTGGTGCAATCTTTAGGATTCTCAATCTACAATATCATATCATCTGCAAATAATGACAGTTTTACTGTTTCCTTTTTCATTTGCATTTTTTTTATTTCTCCTTCTTTTCTCATTGCTGTGGCTAGAACTTCCAGTTGAGTAAGAGTGGTGAAACTATACTTCCCTGCCTTGTTCCTGATCTTAAGGGAAATACTTTCAGATTTTCCCCATTAAGTATGATGTTAGCAGTGGGTTTGACATATATAATATTTATTATATTGAGGCATGTTCTCTCTATTTTCATTTTGCTGAGTAACATTTTCTTATAATAATTTGTATTTATGTGATATCAGTTGTTACTTCACCTCTATCATTTCTGATTTTATTAATTTGGGTCTTCTCTCCTTGTTTCTTATTGAGTCTTGTTAAATGCTTATCAATCCTGTCTATAGAAAGAACTAGCTCTTATTTTCACTGACTTTTGTATTGTTTTCTTGTACTCTATTTTGTTTATTTCTTCATTGATTTTTATTATTCTCTTTCTTCTAATCATTTGGGGCTTTGTGTTTATTATTCTTCTTTTTAGCTCTTTTAAGTGTAAGGTAGGTAGTTTGAAGTTTGTCTTGTGTCTTAAGGTAGGCTTGTGATGCTATGAATTTCCTACTTGGGAATGCTTTTGCTGTGTGCCATAGGTTTGGTATTGTTGTTTTATCATTTTCTTTTTTTTTTTTTAAGGAATCCTACTTGATCTCATTTTAGACCCATTTATTGTTTAGTAATGCGTTATTTATCATCTGTGTGATTTTCACCTTTTCTCTTGTGATTGATTTCTAAATTTCTAATTTCATACTATTACGACTAGAAAAGATGCTTGATATGATTTCAACCCTCTTAAATTTATTGAGATTTGTTTTGTGTCATAACGTGTGGTCTATCTTAGAAAAAGTTTCATGTGCATTGAAAAGAATGTATATTCTGTTGCTTTGGGGTAAAACACTCTGAAGATATTGATTACATTCATCTGATCCAATGTGTCATTTAAGGCTTCTGTTTCCTTGTTTATTTTCTGTCTGGAAGATCTATCCATTGATATCAATGGGATGTTAAACCTCCTACTATTACTGTATTACTATCTATCTCTCCTTGCTGTCCATCAAAATTTGCTTTATATATTTAGGTGCTCTTATGTTGATTGCATAAATGTTTACAAGTGTTATAGCCACCTGTTGGAATGATCTCTTTATCATTATGTAGTGTCTTTCTTTGCCTTCTTATTATAACATTTGCTTTAAAGCCTATTTTATCTGATACAAGTATGGCTACCCTAGCTTTTTTTTTTCATTTCCATTTGAATGAAATACATTTTCCATCACTTTACTTTTATCTTATGTGTATCTTTTGTTCTGAGGTGGTTCTCTCATAAACAGTGGGTCTTGTCATTCATTCTTCTACCCCAGTGGTCGGCAAACTGTGACCTGCAGTTTGCCGCTCTGTTGACTAAGGAGTTTGCTGACCACTGTGATACCCTATATCTTTGATTGAAGCATTGAAACCATTTACATTTAAAGTGATACTTGATAGATACATGTGTATTGTGATTTTATTCTTTATAACTATGTTTCTCTTTTTATTTTCTTCTTCTTAAAGATGACCCTTTGATATTTTCTGAAATACTGGTTTGGTAGTAATGAACTCCTTTAACTGTTTCTTATATGGGAAGTTCTTTATTTCTTCTTCAATTTCAAATGATAGCCTTGTTATGTAAAGTAGTCTTGGTTGTACATCTTTTGATCACTTTGAATGTTTTGTGCAATCCCTTCTGGAATTGTTTTTGTTGAGAAATTAGCTGATGGTCTTATGGGGACTTCTTTTTAGGTAACTAACTCTCTCTTGCTGCTTTTAACATTTTCTCTTTGTCTTTAAATTTTGCCATTTTAATTATGAAGTGTCTTTCGTGGGACTCTTTTGGGTCATCTTTCTGGACTTGAGTGTCTTTTTCCCTCTCCAGGTTAGGGAAGTTTTCAATAATTTCATTATGGATCTCTCTCTCTCTCTCTCTCCCCTTCTCCTTCTGGCACTCCTATCATGCAGATGTTGTTATACTTCATTTCTCAAAGTATCTTTAAACCAACCAATGTCTGAAAGATTGGCGACCACTGATTGCTTGCTTTCTCTCTCTCCTTCCTGTTTTTCTTTCTTTCTTTCTTTCTTTCTTTCTTTCTTTCTTTCTTTCTTTCTTTCTTTCTTTCTTTCTCCTTTCTTTCTTTCTTTCTTTCTTTCTTTCTTTCTTTCTTTCTTTCTTTCTTTTTTTATTTCTTATGGGAACTCCTTTATAGGTAACTAACTCTCTTTCTCTTGCTGCTTTTAACATTTTATCTTTGTAAAGTCTAGATTGTTTAACCTCTATTCTGCATGCCTGAAACTAAT
>JAAGEH010000037.1:4306925-4438845 GCA_011751065.1 Lasiurus cinereus
TATATGTCTAATATGAAAAGTGTCCTCTCAAGAGTTTGGCCAAGAGACTGGGAGTTCAAGTGCTTGCTATGATGTATGCTGACCACAAAGTGCCCCCCCATGTTGCCAGTACTCACCTGGCACCATACAAACTTATTACAATATTATTGGCTATATTGCCTATGCTATATTTTACTTCTCTGTGACTATTTTGTAACTACCAATTTCCAATTTGTACTTCTCAATTCTTCCACTTTATTTCACGCAGTGACCATTCCTTCCCCTATCTGGCAATCATCAATTTGTTTTCTGCACCTATGAGTTTCTTTTCTTAAAAATAAAATTAAACTAGCCTATAAAAATATTTTTAAGTGTTAAAATATTCAATAAAGTAGTTCATGGATAAGATGTAAATGAGGTTTTTAATTCTGACCCCTTCACCCCCCCCCCTGCGCCTTGCACAGGAAAAAGAAACACCATCATGTGCCCTATCCATTCTCAGCTTTTAAAGCACATGTATCTATCTTATAATGTTTTCATGAAGATTAAAAAATTAAATAGGAGACATGCTTAGAATAGTAAGTAGCAACTAGTGAGGTCTACTTATGTGGTTTAATTATTATAATTATAATAACAATAGTAATCATTACTAATATGTGTCTTCTCCCTGGTTATAATTATTATAATTCATCCTTGAATATTATCTCTTTATTTTGAAAATCCAGTTATAATAGTGATAGAAACCCAATAAAATCTCTAAAAAATATTTAATAAACTTCAAGTAGAAAGTTAGATTATTACTCTCATTTTTGTGATGAAATAGAAATATACAGAGATTAAGACTTTTTAATAACTATAGATATTTTGTCCTTCACTGTTGAAATAACATTTGTTGTTGTTGTTGCTGTTGTTGTTGTTCAGTTGTGTCTTTCACTGTTTAAAAAATGGAACACATTAGCCCAGCTGATGTGGCTCAGTGGTTGAGTGTCAACCTATGAACTAAGTGGTCAAGGTTCAATTCCAGTCAGGGCTCATGCCCAGATTGGGGGCTCGATCTTCTGTGTGGGGTGTACAGGAGGCAGCCTTCAATTATTTTTTGATCATTTATGTTTCTATCTCTCCCTTCATCTCTGAAATCAATAAAAAATATATTTTTAAAAAAGAAATAAAACACACTCAAAGAACTAGGAACTCCAAGTTGGATTATTTGAAGAAGAAAGAAAACAACAACAACAACATGTTATGCATGATATGTATTAGCAATACATGCTATAGAGTGGATTTGAATTTATATATATATAAATTTCAAATGACCAGAATATAACAGAATGCCATACATCTACCAATACTGCTGAGATGCTAAAACCTAAAACTAACAAGAATTGTAAAAAGTTTTAGAAGAAACAAAAAGGGGTTTTAAAGCAGTTTTAAAAATGAAATGAAATTTAATGTATGGATGAAGGACATTTGAGCTATTTAAAATTATTTTACCGCAATACTCTATAGCAAGTAAAATAGTTTTCCAATTGAAAACTATAGAAAATACATTCTAAAAAATACCATAAAGATTTTCTTTAAAGTCCAATAAAATTATGGTAGCATTTAAATGTGTCTACATATTCCTCAAAAGGTCCATTTACAAATGTTCAGATTTGTATTAGTGCCAACATAAATAATGATTGAAGACTCATGTGAAACAAGAAAAAATGTAACTATTAGAAAAATGGACAAATAGTCTGAGAGGCAAGGTAATTTTCAGAAACTATGGGAAAATCTTAGTTTTTTTAATTAAAAAAAATCACACACATATTAACAAGATATTGTGTAAAGTTTAGAAAAGAATGAGAGTAATCCATAGGAGTTAATATATAAGACATAATACATGATTAACTTGAATATAAGACATGATCAACTAAACTTGGTTCCTTTCATGATAGGACAATTAGTTTGCTAAACCAGAATGATGCTTACTAATAAATGTTTTATATCTTGATTGAAACAAGGTATTTGGTAAAGTCTCAGATGATAAACTCACAGAATTTTTTTGAAATATGACTCAGATTAGTTTTACAGTTAGGTAGATTGTGAGTCAGATGAAGAGTCTTACCATAATGGCAACAATCGAGTTAATTAATCAACATTTACCTAAAGTAAAGTGTCTTCTACAGTACCAAAGGTTCCTAAAGCCAAAGTTTATATCTTTGCTAGTTTGGAAGATGAATCAAAGCTGTGAGGATCAACTCAATATGTACTGGAATAACAATTTTAAATTATATGAACAGTATCAGAGTATGCTTGGACTTCCATAACAAACTACTATTGACTGGGGGACTTATAAACAACAGAAATTTACTTCTTTCTGTTCAGGAAGCTGTAAGTCCAAGATCAAGGAGCCAGCATGGTCAGATTCTGATGAAGCCTCTATGTGTGTTGCAGACTGCTGACCTCTCACTGCATTCTCACATGGTAAGACGCAAACAAGCTCTCTAAGGCCTCTTTTATGAAGGAATACATCACATTCGTTAGAGCTCTATTCTCGTTATTTAAACATCTCCCAAAACCCTACCTCCTAAGACCATCATCTTGGAGATTAGGATTTCAGCATAGGAATTGTAAATGACACAAACAAAAAATAAAGAACTTTATAACAATTAGGAAGATCTGACTTCATAGCCACCCTATATAATAAAGTCTAATATATTAATTAGAGCAGACAGTGGAACAACTTTCTGGGAGGACCAGTGGGTGGTGGGTGGGGACGCGAGGCAGCCAGGGCACTGTGAAGGCTGAGCCCCCTGCACAAATTTTGTTTATTGGGCCTCTAGTTGTCATAATAAGAAAAAAAAATCTGAAACGTTTAATTTGTCACATGGTTCTGGTGATCCAGCTGTAAAATGGTAGAAGTGTTCAGGATAAGTCAAATAGACTAGTTCTCTCCTTCCACATCCATGGTAAACTGGATTTTCCTACTCCTTTTGAATTTAGGTAAAACCAATTGATTTGCTTTGAAAACTTTAAAAGCCAGTGTACAATTTACTACAATCTCTTTTCCTGTTTTTTATTTGTTTGTTTTTTGTTTGTTTTACTTTGGAAATGGGTATTGTAATGGAGTTTCTGTCAACCTGAATTCCAAAATGACTGTCATGAGTAAAGTATTCTATGTTGATCCATATTGGATTTTAAGTATGAGTGAGAAATTTCTCTTTGTTGAGTTAAGTCACTGAGATTTTGGAGTTCTTTGTTAGTGAGACATAATAAAGCCTTTGTCATCTGATACATTGCCTGTATTCCAACTCCAAAATAAACCAAACCTAATTTTAATCTTTAAAATAAATTCATATAGAATTAATGTAATAAAATAATCTCATTCTAATTCGCAGCATTAAATAATATTTGAAATATTAATTTAATTCTGTATATTACTATTTAAGATGAACTTAAACTAAATGTGTTTAGGGCAAAGAAAACACAATGGTTATAATATAGAAAATAATAGGTAATAAGTTTATAAAAGAACTGGAAAGACATGAAGACCACCTTCAAATACTTTGAAGAACTAAAAAAAGATTAAGGAGCTCTAGCTAGTTTGGCTCACTGGAAAGAGCATAGGACTAAAGAGTCCCAGGTTGGATTCTGGTCAAGGGGACATCGGCAAGTTGGTTTCAGGCTCAATCACCAGTAGCAGGTGTGCAGGAGGCAGCTGATCAATTATTGTCCTTCATATTGATGTTTCTATCTCTCTCTCCTTCTCCCTTCCCCTCTGAAATCAATAAAAATATATTTATAAATAAATAAATAAGGTTAAAGAAAAAAAACAAGATAGATTTAGTAGTGCTGTTGAGTTTAAAGAGCCTTTAAATGATTCCATTGTCAACAAAGCCTAACCTCTTCAGCTTACCACAAAAAGGCTCTCAGATGCCTGTCACTTGCCTTTTTATCCATCCTTATCTTCTACTAATCTCTCATTTATAAGTTTTGTTTCAGCAGACCCAAACTTAGTAGAGTTCCTAAGTGTGTTATACTTTCAGTGATGTCCTTTGACCTTGAATACCTTAAATTCTCTCTATTCAAGATTCTGTTCCAGCCATACCTCCTTTGAAATGCACTGCTTGGATGCTTCTTCCTACTTACTTCCTTACTTCTTGCCAGATCAAATTGAGAGACTTAACCTTCCTTTACCTATGGCACCTGGTCATAGTTGAAGATGGAGACAAATATTAGTACAACAGGATATTTTAAAATATGAAGATTCTAATAATTACTTATGGATTCATGAATTTACTATTGCTGGAAACATTGGAGAAGAGGCATTTCTATTTAATAAAAGTTTTAATTAGGTGACTTTATGGTTTCTTTTAACTCTAAGACTCTTTGGAAACATGAGGATGATTTAACTAGGTCCAGTGCATTATTCTATACTGAAATGTCTTCACTATAAGGAGATATTAGCATTAAATTTGTAGTGGTGAGTAAAAAGTGTTTTTTGAAGATGATTAATATTGGGATCCCTGGATCTCTGCTTTTCTGAGTTCTAGAGGTTTTGTGTATTTTTGTTTTATTTTGGTAGAGGTTTTTTTTTTTTTTAATTTGAAATGAGAAATATCTAAGATGCAAAATTGGCCTTTTTCTCAAAGTTTGATTTTTAATAATAGTAAAATATTTTTGTATCTTTATAAATATTTACCTCTTTACTATTTTTATGAATACTTTAACTCACTTAATCCTAATACAAATGCCATAAGGTCTGCAGAGCAGGAATTACACAGGATTATGAGATATATCTAAAGTCATGTAGCTGGTTACAAAAAAATAAAATAAAACTATACTAGAATGCAATTTGTTCCTCATATGTTTCCTAAGTATATTGGTATTTTTGTTTTGTTTTGTTTTTAATCCTCACCAGAAGATATGTTTTTCCATTAATTTTTTTAAATAGAGGATGGAATGGAGGGGAGAAGGGGAGAGAAAGAGAAACATTGATGTGAGAGAGACACATTGATTGTTTGACTCCTGCATATACCCCAACTAGGGCCAGGGATCAAGCCTGCAACCAAGGTATATGCTTTTGACCAGAAATTGAATCTATAACCCTTTGGCCCATGAGCAGATGGTCTCAGTATTGAGAAAAACTGGCCAGGGCTCCTAAGTATATTTGTAAGAAGAGATACTACAGGTGGAGAGACATGTTTATGCTCAATATTATTTTGTGTTAGTTTCAGGTGTACAACATAGTGTTTAGACAATGATACACTTCATAAGTGTTCCCCTAATATTTCTAGTACCCACCTGGCACCATATATGGTTATTGCAATAATAATGACTATACTATCCATAGTATCCGCATGGCTATTTATAGCTATCAATTTGTACTTTTCAACCCTTTCACCTTTTCATCCAGTCCCCTAACCCCTCTTCCCTCTGACAATCATCACCAGTAAGATTATTTTTTCAATGTAATAAAATTATCCTAAAATGTATTCTGAATAGTAGAAAAACAAAGTTATATAAGAACTTATTGTGGGGAGAAAGTAATAAAGAAATCCATGAGTCATTAAAGTTTATTTAAAACATCAATGATCAAAACAGTATGATACTAGTGTAAGAATAAGCAGATCAATTAAATAAAATAGATAACAAAACAAACCCAAGAACTCATAAGGAGTATGTGGTAAAGTAGAATCATAAATTGTTGGAAATAGATGAATTCAAAAAATCCCGCTGAGACAATTCATTATGTTCTGAAAAATAAAAGCCAAACACTCAACTTGTTATGTTACCAAATAAGCCCAGGGAGAATGAAGGAGATAATTATCATAATCAAACCAGAGAAACAGAAATATAGACTACTAAAGGCCTGGTGCATGAAATTCATGCACTGGAGGGTGGTGTTTCTCAGCCCAGCCTGCATCCTCTCCAATCTGGGACCCCACAGGGATTGGGCCTAAACCAGCAGTCAGACATCCCTCTCATAATCTGGGACTGCTGGCTCCTAACTACCCACCTCCACCTGCCTGATTGGCTCTAAACACTGCTGCCTGCCAGCCTGATCACCCCCTAACCACTCCCCTACTAGCCTGGTTACCCCCAACTGCCTTCCCCTGCTGTCCTGATCTCATCACCAACTGTTCTCCCCTGCTGACCTGATCACCCCCAACTGCCCTTCCCTGCTGACCTGATTACCCCTAACTTCCCTCCCCTGCTAGCCTGATCTCTCCCATAACTGCCCTCTCCTGTAGGTCTGATCTCCCCCCAACTGCCCTCCTCTGCCGACCAATTTGGTTATGATTGGTCAGTTTCATGCCAGTCAGCAATCAAAAGCTTCTCCTCCTAAGCAGCCATTGGTTCCTCACAGTTGACCCAGATTTGGTTCTTATTGGTCAGTTTCTATGCCAATCAGTGTCTCTGGGCCTATCAACGGGGCCTGATCAGAAAGGCAGTGCTGATAAGCAGCCTGGGTAGAGGCCTGGAGAGAAATGGAGGCGTGGCTACTGGCCAGGCCCAGAATATAGAAGAGAGGCAAGTGCTGATCAACACCGCCATAGAAGCTACAGATCAGACCCTGCTTCTCTCTTCACATCTCTCTCCTGGCCTGATTAGCAGCCCCCTCAGCAGTCAGTGCTGGGTTGCCAAGACAACGCAGGATTGACTGCAGGACTGACTTGTGGTTGGTCAATCTTCCTGATCTTTGTGGATGTGACAGACCCAGGGTTTTTATATATTAGGATGTCTATCAATAATAACAATTATCATTTATCCAGTGCTTACTATGTGTCTGGTATTATAAAAGCCTATATATGCCCTAATTATTACCACAACAGTGTGAAGCAGGTACCATTATTTATATGCTTATACTTTATGAAAAATAAACAAACTTAGGCCTAGAGAGACAGAACTTTGCTCCAGGTAACACAGCTACTCAGTGTCAGGATTAAAATTTGAATTCAGACAATCTGATTCCAAGGTCCACTATATTCTACGGCTATAAGTATCTGATTGGAAGAGATCATTTTAAAAGTAGATGTAAATTAAGGACAAGATAAATGTTAATATATAAACATGTTTCATATAACCACAATGTGACTAGGATACATGAAATGCAGAACTCTTTGTCACTTATCTCTTCAAAAAAGACAGAGCTACAAGGCATGGCCACAAAGGAGATTGAACCTAGGAACAATAATATGAATAATTTTGGTTGTCTCTGGGGCATAGAAGCTGTCCCTAATTGTCTGGTACAAGGCTTCAGGGCAAGCAGGACAGGTACATAGTGTTCTAGAATGTGAGACCCAAGTTAGTGAAATGGTTTGGGTGAGGATTTAATCACATCCTCAAGAAGGAGAACTAACTGGCACTGGCCTTGACACCAAACTGGGTCAAGGCAGCATTTGCAAACAAAACATAACAATTTTAAAACATGTTAAACTGCCACAGAGCAAACTTTTATAAACAAAAACAAAGGGCAAAGCCCAAAAGTAATAATAAAACAAGAGTTAATATAATAGCCTGGATCATAGATCATAGGCGAATAGGCCTTGATAGCCTCTTAATGGTCAGGAACCTTTCCCTCTACATCAGTGATTCTATAAGGCAAAAGTGCAGGTGGAATCCTGTAAAAATATCCAGCTCCTGAGGTTTCTTCCAATCCAAACTCTCTGACTCATGTTCTATGATCTGCTTCCTATAGCCCCCAATATTTAGGGCCCAACTGCTTTGAGAATCACTACAGGTACAGGAAGTGAGACAATGATAAGAGAATGTCTTGTACGTGTAAACAGTTTAGAGGCAACAACATTGAGAACTATTGTATAGTATCAGGCTGTCTTCACACAACCTTTTTTTTTTTTTTTACAATCAATCTGAGGTAGTTTAGTACAATAGGTTAAACAAGGTAAAGTTAAAAGCACATTGAACTAGTGGCTTTTTAGCACCCCTCTCCACCCATATTCCTATATTCATTAGCAACTCCACGTGAGAGAATAGAAGAGCTTCACAGGAAATTCATCTCATTTGCTTTCCCTTTATCTTTCTAGGAAGTGTCAGCTTGTGGGATACACCCTGCCAAAATCTATGGCACCTGGGCCTCAGTCATTGTGCCAAGACAGTGGTCGGCAGACTACGGCTTTTGAGTCACATGAGGCTTGCGATTTGCCACCCTGTTGACTAATGAGTTTGCTGACCACTGGATTAGGGCTTAATCACAAAGAACAACAGCCTGTAATTATTGGAATTGAGAGTCTAGGTCAGTGATTGGCAAACTCATTAGTCAACGGAGCAGCAAACCCCTGCTTGCGAGCTGATGTGGCTCACGAGCCACAGTTTGCCAACCACTGTGCTAAGAGAAGAAAAGTTGGAAGTATGTGACCCTCTACAAAACATGCTATTTATCAGTTGGATTTTTCTGCAAAGTCTTCATGTCATGGACTGAATATTAAGTGTTATGTTTGGGGTGGTGGTGGTGGGTATTCATTGTAACAAAGGGAAAATATAAAAGAACAGCTTTACTAAACAATTCAAAAATGTTAGAGAATTAATATGCAGAAGAAGTATCTTTACATGGGAGGGAAGCATTGATTCCTTCACTAAAATGAACATAGATGAAGAAATCTTGAGAGGTCCAAAGAACATGTACCATTATGATGTGAAATAGTGATATAAAGTAGATGTGCTAAGAAATTCTAACAGAGACAGCAGTGTCCACAGAGAGATAGTGGTGTCAAGTAGAAGTGACTCTTTTCTGGATACAAGAAAAAACATTAGTGTATATCACTTGGAGGTAGAGTAGACAAAATATAGAGAATGTGAAAATGCAATCAACCATTGGCAAAATTTATGTATGAGCATACATAAAATATCCTTGTGAACTTTTTTAAAAAAGTTGAATATTAGGGCACTTAATTTTTGGATATCCTGCATCAGCAAATCCAGAGAGAAAACCTATAAATTATAGGTTAAGAAGAAGTATGTAGACAATCCATTTCTTAGCAGTGAGAATTGAGCTTAATATCCCATACTACTTCTAACTTTGAACTTGAGAGGGCAAGCAAAATCCTGACAGACTGCCTCCATTAGTATGCACACACAAATCACTGCTTCTCCTGCAAAAAGAGTGAAAGTCTAACATCTGATAAAAAAAAAAAATCTCACAGAGGTTGATAATCTTATGATAATCCTACAGCAGCTGTATTTCAGTCCCTCATAAAAAAAAAGGTAGATTTCTAAACAAATCAAGTTTGATTTGGATTGAATTATGGGACTTTTTGAGAAGTGTTTAATCCCCATTGCTTATTGTGTTTTCCACATAGGAAAATAATCATGGGTCAATGAAGCAGTAACTCTTTCATGCCTTAAAGATGCATATTTCTGCCTGATGAATTGGCTAATACAAAATTCTCAGCATTTTGAATGGTTTATAATTCCAGGAAATTTCACGTTGATTATGATCCTTTCAGAGACCAATCTGTTAAGGATTTGATAAAAAAATGATTAAAAAGTTCCTAATGCCATCATGCTGCTGGATTTGTTTTTAAGTTGAAGCTTTAAAGTAATTAAATAGTACTTGATGAATTGGAAATATCTTCCAGTAATTGCAGAGAACACACATGCACATGTGCGTGTGCACACACACACACATAAACACATAAACACACTTGATCATTCCAACATGAAAATGAAGATTTTATTTGCTCTGCTATGGCTTCCCTTTCAGCCCCTAAAATTTTTTATTCTCCCCAAATGATATTTTAAAAATTAAAGGACAGAGTTTGCTGGAGACAAGTACTTGTGTAAGGAATAAGAATTTTGGTGTTTAAGAGTTTTGGGGCAAGTGTAAAAAAATGTTAAAAAGAATACAAAACTCCTCTTGAATCCCTTTATACCAATCCTCATGCAACCCTTAATCCTGGAGTCATTCTAATGTTTGCTAGTAACTCTTAAAGCCAGTGATGTAAACGAGGGTATGGGAAAGGGGGTAGTTGGACATATTTAGGTCCAGACTCTCTCTGTGTTATTAATGAAGACATTATCAGTTTAAACTTACCAAAGTAATTGAGTGATTTTGTTCATGGCTTTTTTTTTCTTTAGTAACTCTTTTCAACAATTGCTAGTATTTCTATACTGTCAGATGGACTAGAAACTGAATGTGCAGTTGCTCCAATAGGGAAGTTGGACCAAAAAAAATGTACAGACTGGAGTTTTATTTGAGGAAGGAATAATATGCCCAGTTATAAGAAAACCAGGTTCTTATTCTGCTTTGCCACAAGTGTCCTTGTGTTGCTATTGAAACCAGTGCTGTGATCAGAACCAAGTTCATTGCCTTGCAAAATTGAGGAATGAGTTCATGGGAAAATATAGTAAGTGGAGGACCCAAGTGGGTTGCTGCTGAAGCTCTTTGTCTAGTGGTTGATACATGTTTTGCTAGTTACTGATTGGTCCTTTCAAAGAATTTTGCCTTAGAAACATCCATGCATTTTAAAGTGCCATGCTAAGCGAAATAAGTTAGTAAGAGAAAGACAAATATCACATGATCTCACTCATATATGGAACCTAAGTAACAAAATAAACTGATGAATGGAGTGGATCCAGAGACATGGAAGCATGGAACAGAGTGCAGAAACTGCAAAGGAAAGCAGGAGAGGGTGGGTGGGTGGGAGGTAATCAACCAAAAACTTTGTATGCATATATGCATGGTCAGATGACACTGATAATAGGGTGGTAAAGACCTGGGGTAGGGGTTGGGGTGGGCTGGAAGGGGCCAATGAAGGGGGAGGGCACATGTAATACTTTCAACAATAAAAAATTATTTTAAAAATAAAATAAAGCTCATGTCTCCCACATGCCACTTCCTTCCCACCCAGCTGGGTTGCCTTAGCAACTCCCACCAGCTGGGTTCCTTTCTAGGTCATTTTGTCTGTCTGTGGTTTTCTTGGAACAGGACACAGTCAGCAGGCTGCATTCTGTCCATATTTACAAGATCCTATTATTCTTGGACTTTCCCGTTCTACTTTCCCTCCATAATCCAGTTCCTGACTACCTAGCCCACTTCTATCTCCTCACAATTTCCTCATCTGCAAAATGTACAAAGTGATATTGGCCCTATCACTATTGATATTGTGAGGATTAAATGAAATGAAGTGTTTCAAAACCTATAACAATTGTTGCCATCTTTAAAAAAGAAAGAAAGAAAGAAAAGAAGACAGAAGAGTCAGGAGTCTCAACATTCCCATCACTCCCATTCAGTTTAACAAAGCATAAAGGGAGCAAATAAGCATACTTACATAAGTGAAACTATGAAATTGGTTTAGAAGCATTGCATCTCAATTGTATGTTAACTAGGGGCCTTTAAAATCAACTTGCTTTACAATACACAAAATAAAGGGCACCCCTGTTGGAGGTGCTTTTATTATGATTGACCTTACATTCAAGACATTTTGTATTTTTCTAGTTGTGGATGCTGATTACTAACTCTTTTTAAAATACCCTGTGGTGAATAAGCTATTTCCAGGCTTTAATTTTTCCCTTAAATCTTTAAAGTCTCATGTCTTTGAAAAGCTGCACCCATAGAGATAATTAACCTAATCATCCCCAGAGATAGGAAATACCTCTTTATAAGTCTCATTTTCTCTTTGATATTTTATTCTGTTTCCAAAATAGTTTTAATTGGCATTATTTAACATTCATGATTTTTTTTCCTTAAAATACATTCACATGGTTCAGCTGGAAATTCCAAGCAGCAACATAAATTATGGCTAGAGTATAAACTCAAGAGATACACAGATTTAGGTTTCTTATCCGAACTTTACCACACATTAACTATGTGACCTTGGGCAAGTTATTTTATCCTCTCTGAAATTAATTTTGAACCTCTTATCACAGGGATGATGAGAATATTCAAAAATAAGTATGTTAAATTTCCTGCACTTAAAAGGTAACTGATAAATGTCACTACTAGGATAACAACTCTTGATTGGATTAAAGTTTAATCATTAAACAATAAATGTGCTCAATTGCTTGGCAGATTTCCTTGGTAAATAATTGCACTTTTGGATCTAAAACCCAGTGACAATTGCTTATATACCTTCATATGTATCTCTGTGTAGATTCTGTGGATGAAAGGGGTCACATGCTGATCTGAAAAACTCAGGGGAGGCCTGCATGACAGTCTTGCAAACTCAGAGACCTAAAGTAACCACAAAGGATGATCTGAAATTAAACTTTAACTAAACACAGTTATGGTGGGCAGTTACATCCTAGGCCAGTATCTTCACTGACAAGGTCAACCTTTACCTTGACTGAGCCTTTCTTTTTGCATCTATGATAACATACACTTGAAATGTCTGGGTAACTTATAACTTTCCTTTTTCTGGAGCCCCTGGGGCACAAGGAAATGTGGTGGGCACCAGGACAGATGCCACAAATTCCTTCATTATCATGTTAATTGTTCCTGCACCCACCTAAGTATGTGTCCATCATTTTACTTTTTATTCAATCCCAGGGGATTCCTAAACATTGTTTTATCCCACCCCCTTAATCTATCACCAATGAATTTCATGTAACCCACCTATGTCCCTCCTTTGATTGCAATGTATAAATACAAATATTACTCACCATTCTCTAGAGCATTATTTCAATTCGTTGAGGTTCTCCTTCCCAGCATATGTAGACAGTTTGACTCAAATAAACTCAGAAAAATTCTTTACAGGTTTCAAGGTTTTTTTTGTTGTTGTTTTGTTTTTTGTTTTTGTTTGTTTGTTTATTTGTTTGTTGTTGTTTTATGTTGACATTACTTGGTGTAGTTGGCAGGATTCCAAAGGAAGCCTACCCAGGATCATCCCTTGGACTTGGGACTGTTGTGGGGCGACCCAGGTGGGACTCGAACCCACCTGCGAAAGACGACCACCAGACAGCCAATTGGAAAATTTAGGAAGCCTTTATTACGAACTCAAGTCCAGGCTCACGGTTCCACTGGCACAGCAGGGAAACAGGAGAGCCCTGAACTTCTGCAGCAAATGTCTTTTATCTTCAGCACAGGAGGACTTGGCTAAGCATTACTCTTTATCTAAACTCTGATTAAGCAAGCAGCTTGGAATGCAGATGTCCTTCTTAGGGGTCCTTTGTCAGACCCTGTGGTTTCTCAGAGCTGGGTGTGTCTCAGGTACCTGGTGTTTGTGTACTAAAACCACCAGTTCCTGGTTTTACTGCCTCCAGGCCTGAGGTCACCCTGACCTTAATTCGACTCCTTATGGGGGGAACACAGTCTGGTCCTTGCCCCTCCTCAGGACTTGTTGCTAGGATCTAGCAAGGGGTTCACTGAGCCCGCCGAGTCTCTGCCCATTGGGTGAACGTGAGTGAGTTGTCTCTTGGATCCAGGACCTCCCCTTGCTTTGGTAAAGGGCCTGATTTTATTTGAGTTGTGTTTTAAAATCCTCAAGGTAGAACCAGGGTTGACAGAACCCAGGCTAAAGCAAGAGTGGAGGGAAGAAAATGGTTGGCTGGTTTTGATTTGGGCTTTTCAATTGGAATTGCTGAGAGTCTGAGCAAAAATAACCTTCGCTGTATAAATGAGCTGAACTCATTTAGCTCCAAAGATAAAGCATTTCTTTTCTTTTTTTAATTGTCTGATTCTGGGGTGTTCTTAGGTGACCAAGAATCGTGGAAGTGTCAGAGATGCAGGACCTGCCTATGTTAGTCCTAATACAACTGTTAACTAAATGGCTTATCTAGGGGGCCACCATAGCCTTGGTCTGCCCAGGCTCTGAAACTTTCTTGTGGTTTTAGACAGCCGGGAGAGAAATGGAGACCACATTTGACCCCCTACATAACATGTCTAAAGTTTGCTCAGACTACAGATATCCAAAAATAATAATAATAAATTAACATGGGAAACTGTGCCTCCAAGGCCAGAAGCTCCCAAAACCCCAGCCCTCATTTAATACTCCTGATAGGAAGCCTTTACTTGCAAGTACTTTACAGAAATGAGAAGATTTAACTAGAAAATATTAACTGAAAAATGGCCAAAGATGCAGTTTGTTTGGGGTACCTATGCTAATATTTTGCATGCAGGAATTAGAAAATGCTGGCTCTGAAATTAAACTAAGTGAGTATATAGGAAGCATATATTGATTTGGAAATTAGAAGCTTCTAAGGAAAGTGTAGAAAAAAATTTATTCCAATAAGATGGAAATTAATAAAACATTTTAGAGACTGTCTCAGAATATTCTGAAGTTAATAAATGTGTACATCCTATTTTCCCCATAGGAAGCATGCTTTTGATTTAGAGGCAACAAGAAAAGACCCCAACCCATTTTTGAATAGTCCATTGGGAATATATTGAAATTCTAGAGAGGGACAGTTCCTGAACCAGGGACAAAATACACTGCTTTGGTAATTTTTAATGTTGGACATTCTCTGGACATTTTAGTGTGTTCTGAGTACCTGTATAAGAGTTTTGATGTTTTTGTGTCTGTTATTGTTTAATTAGTTGAAAGAAGAGCCAAGTCCA
Organism: Lasiurus cinereus; assembly: GCA_011751065.1. NCBI lineage: Eukaryota > Metazoa > Chordata > Mammalia > Chiroptera > Vespertilionidae > Lasiurus > Lasiurus cinereus. Next base: position 4,321,402 of record JAAGEH010000037.1, read on the forward strand.
ACTCTAGGGAAGCCTAGTTGTGTGTGGTGGGGTTGAAAGCGTGAAAGAGATTGCAAGAATGTCCCAGAAGCTGCCAATAATTCTTAATCTTGGGGACCCTTCTTGCCCTCCCTCTCAGGATTCAGAAGCCAGAAACAGCTAGTGAGATTTCTGTCTGTTTGTCTGGAATATAATTGTGGCTGTCTATCTTTTAGGGATTTGGGTTTGTGCTTTCCTTTTTTATTGTGAGAATAAACAAATCATCTTTTCTGTCAAAGAACAGTTTAGATAGCTTCCATTTGGACTGTGTGACTTTGCAGCCACCATGTTAGCCACATGGCTTGCTGTCCCCCTGGGGGCTGCCATATTGAAAGAGCAAAGGCCAACCCCTCCCTTTGAATTAACCAATGGGGAAAGTCTGTGTGCCCATGTTCCAATCAAGAGCAAGGGACAGGTTACATACATTGTTAAGGCACTCTGCTAATGAAAGGAACTTGCAAAGATTCAGAGCCAAATTCAAACGGAAACTTTAGGGGGCTAGCATGTGTCCAGTCAGGGACACCAGACAAGCCAAGCATCATGATTCCCTGTGGTCTGCCAGTGATACTCTGGGTATTTGCATTTCACATATTGGGAGTATATGAATTATTTTCAATGCTTAATACACTGCTTGCAATAAGCCATGTGCCTCATTTTAAAATATTACATATTGTCCTATCTAATAAAAGAGTAATATGCAAATTAACCATCATGCGTTTCACCCACAAGCCATGCCCACAAGCCAATCAGGAGCAAGTATGCAAACTAACCCCAACCAAGATGGCTTCAGCCATGGAACAAACAGGAGGGAGGCTGGGGTTTCCTCTATGATGGAGGAGGCCAAGCTTTCCACACACCCTGGTGGGACCAGGCCTCCACTCAAGGTTACAGTTTTAATTATAGAAGATAAATAAATCCCAACAAAAATGGCAGCAGCCATGGAGCTGGACAGAGCAAGAGGCTAGGGTTGCCCCTGGCAATGGAAGAAGGCAAGCTTCTGCAGTCCTGGACTGTCTTGACTTCTACTTAAGGCTACAAAGTTTCAATTATATAAGATGACTAAATTTCAACAGAAATGGCTGCCACCATGGATCCAGCAGGAGGCTAAGCTCGCTCCAGGCCCCCATGTGGTCAAAGATACTGCTCCCATGTGGACACAAGATGGCCACCACAAGATGGCCAGCAGGGGAGGACAGTTGGGGTTGACCAGGCCTGCAGGGGAGGACAGATAGGAATGACGAGGCTTGAAGGGGAGGGCAGTTAGAGGTGAACAAGCCTGCAGAGTAGGGCACTTAGGGGCAAACAGGCTGGCAGGGGAGCAGTTAGGCATCAATCAGGCTGGCAGGGGAGTGGTTAGAGGGTAATCAGGATGGCAGGCAATTACAAAGGCAGGCAGGCAAGCTATTGGGAGCCAGCAGTCCCTCAAAGGGTCCCAAATAGCAGAGGTTGCAAGCTGGGCTGAGGGACACCCCTTCCATGCACGAATTTCATGCACCAGGCCTCTAGTTCTTTATATGTTGAAATTATAATTGAATCTAAAGGTATACAAATTTTATATTCCCTTTGTCATTGTACAGGGATTATTACCAAGAAATTGTTGTCTTGCAATGTTATATTTTATAGAAAAGCAAAGTTTTTTTGTTTTGTTTTGTTTTGTTTTTATCAAATCTATAACCATGGCCAACAGCACAAATGTGGAGACCGCACCATCTTGCAGAGGGAAGTGGATGTCTGCGGCGGTCTGAAAGCTCCAGCTGAAGCACTCACCGAACAGCCGGGGACCCAGAACACCACTCTCCACTCGGCGCTGACACACAGACTCAAAGGAGATCCACATGGCACATGGAAAGTTCAGATTTAGCCTGGGATAAGGTGAGGTCCCCTGTCCCGCAGAACAGAGATGAGCACACTGTGGGAACCAGGCTGCGGGAAAGCTGCCACTGGAGAGGTCCACAGAGGTGGGGCAGGGCATGATCCCTAAGTGTGGAGGCAAACTCTCAGAGGTGTTGACAGAGGGGAGCTCTGGAAAACGACTCATTTTGATCTGAGGCAGAGGGACAGCCTAGGAGTTATTACAGTGTCCCAGCTGCAAAATCCCCACAAACTGGTTTTGAGAACCACAGAGTAGCAGTATCTGAGCACAGCCTACAGAGGTCCTGTGCTTAGTCTCAGAGGTCAATTTTGAAACACTGCCACGCAGTGGATGACACACAAATTGACTTTCGCAAAACAACAAAAGAATAAAGAGATTAAAACACAACTCAGCAGTAGAATACAAGAAATTGCAAAACCCTCCTGACTGGGAAACAGAAGTGCCAAGCACAACAATAACAAAAGTGAATGACCATTCTTTTTTTTTTCTTTTTTTTTTTAATTTTTTTTATATTATATTTTTTCATTTTTGCATGTTTTAATTAAAAAAACTATTTTTCCCTCCTCCTCAATTGATTTTACCTTTTTAATTATTACATTTTTGTTTTAAATTAGTATTATTACTACCATTATTTTACCTTTTTGGAAAAAAACAAGTGTCATTTGGTTTTCCCTTTATTTTACTTCGGGATTAGAGTTCTACATTCTATTTTCATCTTGCCTTTAGCATGATTTTACTGTATCTCAACTCTACCTTTATGCCAACACTTTCCTCCTACCTTTCCCCATTTTGTTGTCTTGTTTTCTCTTTCCCTTTCCCAACTTTAGATTCTACCTATTCTTTCTCTTTACCTGGTTAAAATTTCACCCCACTTATATATCTAATTTCAATTCCTCTACTTCAAATCAATACAAACGTCTCTCTTCTTGAATTCACTATCCAAAAAGTTGTTTTTCTCTATGTCCTTTTGTTGCTGTTTGCCTGAACGGTGATTATATCGATTTTTTGTACTATTGAGGTGAGATTGTTTTAGCTTATTCTACTTGTTTTATTTTGCTTTTTGTTTGCTTTGTTTTGCTTTGTTTTTAACATATCTTTTCCCTCGCCTCCCTCCAAACCAGCTGTTATTTGTAGTTTCTATTAATATCCAGGTACTGGTTCCTGGCATATGTTGGGCATAGTAACTGTTCTATTGGTGTTTTCTCCTAACATCTATATTGTTTTCCCCTTTTCTCTCTTATCATTTTTCTTTTCTCTCTGACTTTTTTCTCTTTTCTTATTATTCTTCTCCTTTTTATTTTTTTTATTGTAGTTATTTTATTGGTTCATATATTTATTTATTTTCTCCCTCTCCCAATTTGATTTTGGCATTTCTATCTTTTCCTTTTCCCTCATTTTCCTCTTCTTGTTTCTCTATTTACCCCTAATTTGTCTTTCATTGGTGGTCACATTATTTGTGATTATTAACATCCTCAATATATTTCTCTTCAGTGCCTTGTGTGTTGCCCATGGTCGTGTTGTAGTTGGTGCCTTTCAATCAACATAGGAGAGAGAACTACATAACCAGACACCCAGAGAAGAAAGACCATGGGCAAAAAAGAAACAGCCCACCTAAGACAGAAAGGCAGGCTTCACCAGAAAACAAATTACACAAAATAGAAGCAGAAATAAGCCTGCCAGAGAAAGAGTTCAGAGAAATGATCATAAGGCGGATGAAAAGAATGGAAGATAAAATCGACAATGTGAGTAAGAGCCAAGAAGAAATGAATAATACCCAAGAGGAAATAAAGAAGAAGCAAGAAGAAATGCAGAAGAAGCAAGAAGAAATGCAGAAGAACCTAGAAGAAATGCAGAATAATCAAGAAGAAAAGAAAATGCCATCATTGCTATAAAGAACTCAATAGAAAGCATCAAAAGCAGACTAGAAGAAGAAGAGGACTGCATCAGTGAGCTAGAAGACACAGTAGGAAAAAATACCCAAGTACAGCAGCTTATACAAAAAAAGAGTTAAAAAGCAAGAGGAGAGCTTAAGGGAACTTTGGGCTAACACTAAACAAAAGAACATCCACATAATTGGGTTTCCAGAAAGACTGGAAACTGAGCAAGGATTAGAGAACCTGTTTGAAGAAATAATGACAGAAAATGTCCCCAATATTGGAAAAAAAAAAACCCACACAAATCCAAGAAGCTCACAGAGTCCCAAGCAAAATTAACCCCAACAAAGCAACACCAAGGCATGTTATAATTAAATTTGCAAACATCAACGACAAAGTAAGAATCTTAAAAGCAGCCAGAGAGAAACAGAAAGTTACCTACAAAGGAACCCCCATAAGACTAGCTACTGACTTCTCAACAGAAACTCATCAGGCCAGAAGGGAATGGAATGAAATATACAAAGTCATGCAAAGGAAGGGACAGAATGCAAGAATACTGTACCCAGCAATGCTTTCAATCAAAACTGAAGTTGAAATCAGAAGCTTAACAGACAAAAAAGGACTAAGGGAATATATTACCACTAAACCAGAAATGCAAGAAATGTTAAAGGTTCCGCTGTAATAAAAAGAAATAGGAAGCGAAGTAGGAACTCGGGGGTAAAAACTAAAAATGGGGATAGATAAGTACTTATCAATAAAAACTTTAAATGTAAATGGATTAAATGCTCCAATCAAAAGACATAGGGTAACCGATTGGATAAGAAAATATGATCCATATATCTGCTGTCTACAAGAACCCCACCTCAGGAAAAGAGATGTACACAGATTGAGGGTGAAGTGATGGAAGATGGAATTTCAGTCAAATGGAAATGAAAAAAAAAGCTGGGGTTGCAATAGTCATATCTGACAAATTAGATCTCAAAATGAAGGACATAATAAGAGATAAAGAAGGCCACTTCATAATCTAAAGGGAGCTATCCATCAAGAAGAAATAACTCTGGTAAACATATATGCACCCGATATAGGAGCACCTAAATTCATAAAAAAACTATTGGAGGATATTAAGGGAGAGATTGACAGCAATACAATCATAGTAGGAGACTTTAATACCCCACTGTCACCACTGGACAAATCCTCTAAAGAAAAAATCAGTACATAAACATCAATCCTAAATGAGTCACTAGACCAAATAGAATTAATTGACATCGTCAGAACATTTCAGCCCTAAGCCACAGAATATATATTCTTCTCTAGTGCACATGGGTCATTTTCAAAGATAGATCATATGTTGGGTCATAAGAATAGTCTCTTAAAATTCAAGAAGATAGAAATCATATCAAGCATTTTCCAGACCACAGTCGCATAAAACTTGAAATCAAACTACCATGAAAACAATACAAATAAATAAAAAACATGGAGACTAAACAGCATGCTATTAAACAACGACTGGGTAACCAGAGAGATCAAGGAAGAAATAAAAAACATCATGGCAACAAATGACAATGACAACACAACAATACAAAATTTATGGGACTCAGTGAAAGCAGTCTTGAGAGGGAAGTTCATAGCCCTACAAGCCTACTGCAAAAAACAGGAAACAATGGTAATAAATTACCTAAACCTACAACTCAAAGAGCTAGAACAAGAGCTACAAAAAAAGCCCAGTGTACACAGAAGAAAGGAAATAGTGAAGATCAGAGCGGAGATAAACAACTTGGAGACCAAAGAAACAATTCAAAAGATCAACAAAACCAAGAGCTGGTTCTTTGAAAGGATAAACAAGATTGATGGACCTCTAGCCAGGCTCACCAAAATGCAAGGGAAAAGACCCAAATAAACAAAATCCGAAATGAAAGACTAGAAATAGCAACAGACCATGCTAAAATACAAAGGATTGTTAAAAATACTATGAACAACGCTATTCCAACAAATTGGACAACCTGCAAGAAATAGACATATTCCTAGAAAAATGTAACCTTCCAAAACTCAATGAGGAAGAATCTAAACATCTCAATAGTCCAATAACTATGGAAGAAATTGAAGCAGTCATCAAAAAGCTTTTATTTCTTCTTCATCCAAATAAAAGCCCGGGACCAGATGGCTACACAGGACAGTTTTACCAAACATTCAAGAAAGAATCAAAACCTATCCTCCTCAGACTATTCAAAAACATTCAAGAAAGAACATTTCCAAACACCTTCTATGAAGCCAGCATCACCTTAATACCAAAACCAGATAAAGACAACACAAGGACAGAGAATTATAGGCCAATATCTCTCATGAACATAGATGCCAAAATCCTCAACAAAATTCTAGCAAATCGGATCCAGCAGTACATCAGAAAAATCATACAACATGACCAAGTAGGATTCATCCCAGGAAAGCAGGGATGGTACAATATCCGCAAATCAATAAACGTGATACACCACATAAACAAATTGAGAGATAAAAATCACATAGTCTTATCAATTGATGCAGAAAAAGCATTTGAGAAAATCCAACACCCTTTCTTGATAAAAACTCTCAGCAAAGTGGGAATAGAAGGATAATACCTCAACATCATAAGAGCCATATATGATAAACCCACAGCTAACACGATACTCAATGGTCAAAAACTAAAACCATTTCCCCTAAGAACAGGAACAAGACAGGGATGTCTACTCTCACCTCTCCTGTTTGACATAGTACTGGAAATATTAGCCATTGCAATTAGACAAGAAGAAGAAATAAAAGGCATCCAAATTGGAAAAGAAGTAAAGCTGTCCTTATTTGCAGATGACATGATACTGTACATACAAAACCCAAAGGACTCCATCCCAAAACTTATTGACTTAATTAATGAATTCGGCAATGTAGCAGGATACAAAATTAATGCCAAGAAATCTGAGGCATTTCTTTACACTAATAGTGAAATTACAGAATGAGAGGCTCAAAACGCAATCCCATTTACCATCACAACAAAATATTAAGATACCTAGGAATAAACCTAACTAAAGAGGTAAAAGACCTATATACAGAAAACTACAGTACACTGAAAAAAGAGATAGAGGAAGACGTTAACAGGTGGAAGAGCATACCATGTTCATGGATTGGGAGAATCAACATCATTAAAATGTACATACTACCCACAGCAATCTATAGATTCAATGCACTACCCATTAAAAACCAACGACATATTTCACAGACCTAGAAAGAATTCTTCATAGATTCCTCTGGAACAAAAATACCATGAATAGCCACAGCAATTCTGTTAAAGAAGAATAAAGTAGGTGGGATCTCAATACCAGATTTCAAGCTATACTACAAAACAGCTGTTCTCAAAACAACCTGGTACTGGCACAAGAACAGACATGTAGACCAATGAAATGGAACACAGAATCCAGATATCCACCCAAACCACTATGCTCAACTAATATTTGACAAAGGAGGTATGAACATACAATGGAGTGAAGATATCCTCTTCAACATATGGTGTTGGAAAAATTGGACAGATATCTGCAGAAAAATGAAACTGGACCACCAACTTACACCAAATATAAAAATAAACTCAAAATGGATACAGGACTTAAACGTTAGAAGGGAAACCATACCAATATTAGGGGAATCCACAGGCAGCGCAATCTCAGACATATGCCGAAAGAACTTATTCTCTGATACTGCTCCAAAGACAATGGAAGCTAAAGAAAAAATAAATAAACGGGACTGCATCAAAATAAAATGCTTTTGTACAGCAAATGAAACCATCAACAAAACAAGAAAGACCATTGTATGGGAGAACATATTTGCAAATGTTATCACTGATAAAAGTTTAATCTCCAACATCTACAGCCAACTTATACAACTTAATAAAAGGAAGATAATCGACCCAATAAAAAAATGGGCAACAGACCTAAATAGAACCTTTTTGAAAGATGACAGAAGGAAGGCTAAGAGACACATGAAAACATGTTCAAAGTCACTAATAATCCAATAGATGCAAATCAAAATACAGTGCGATACCATCTTACAACTGTCAGAATGGCAATCATCAACAAATCAACAAAAGACAAGTGTAGGCGAGGATCCGGAGAAAAAGGAACCCTTGTGCACTGTTGGTGGGAATGCAGACTGGTGTAGCCACTGTGGAGGAGAGTATGGAGTTTCCTCAAAAAACTAAAAATGGATCTCCCATTTGACCCTGTAATCCCACTCTTAGGAATTTATCCTAAGAAATCACAAACACTAATCAGAAAGGATTTATGCACCCCTATGTTCATAGCAGCAGAATTTACAATAGCTACAATTTGGAAACAGCCTAGGTGCCCGTCAGCAGATGAGTGGATCAGAAAACAGTGGTACATCTACACAATGGAATTGTATGCTGCCATGAAAAGAAGGAACTTTTACCATTTGCAGCAACCTGGATGAAACTGGAGAGCCTTATGCTAAGTGAAATAAGCCAGTCAAAGAAGAAGAAGCATCACATGATCTCACTCATTTGTGAATAATAAAGAACATTTTAAACTGATGAACAAAAGGATAGATACAGAGGCAGTAAAGCATCAAACATACTGTGAAATTATAGCAGGAAGATTAAGGAGTGGTGGGGTAGATAAGAGATCAATCAAAGGACTTGTATACAGGCATATAAGCATAACCAATGAACATAGACACTGGGGTGTTGGAGGATGCCTGGGAGGGAGGGGGCAATGGGGAGATATGTATACATTTAACATAATAAAAAAATCTATAACCATGCCACTTTTATTTTTTTTCATTTGTGGACAGCTGTATTCTGATGCATTTGTAGGTATATTATGTGCAGGTATATCCATGAAAAGACTCATACTTATTCTAAATTGCAGGCTTCTAAGCAGGTCATATTTTTGAATTGGATGAAGGTTTATAGAACTTAAAGGAGTAACTGAATTCAAAAATTATTGGCAAATAATCAAGATAAACAAAAATAATTATGGGACTAAATGAATTGGGGATAATTATTCTTATGAATGTTTAAAATATTGTTGACTTTGAAGTCTTTTGTTTCCTGAATATAAGGAAAAGTAAAGAGCAGACATTCTGCATTATATTAACTAACAAACTGGTAGCAGATTCATTTCACAGTGAGCTCCCAGGATATGAAGTTTTCAAGATCATGGCTTACAACCAGGAATTTTGGTGTTTTGGAAAAGACACCAAATAAAAGACTCTTCAACCTTGTTGAAGAGGAATTTATCAGGAATTACTAATTAACCCATGCGCTCCCAAACTTAAAGGAGTTAGCTAATAGATTCATATTTCTCATTTAAAAAAAGAACCTGACTGTGAATGGACATCTACTCCCATCTGTGACTCCTGCCTGCAGGAGAGATCAAAGACCTTTCTTTCAAGAAGGAGAAGTTGCTGACCATGGAGACAGACAGCTATCCCAAGATGACATCAACAAGGCCTGTATGCTTACAAACTGATATTGCTTATATCATCTGATGGTTATTGATTGAATGTACATAAAAATTATTTTTATATTATTATTATCTTTATGATTCCCTAGTGGAAATAATATCTATCTCCCCAGACCTTCTCAGTTATTAGATATGAAAAACTTAATTTGAATACCTGCTAATCTTTTCTACCTACTACACAATGATGTTGTAATTATTAGGTATGATAGTGAAATTAATGATTTGTTAGCCACACATTGGTCTTTTACTATCAGTATAAGCTTTGGTTTTATTTTTTCTGGCTATATCTATTATAAATGACCCACCTTAGGCAAATACCTCCAAGGATACTTCCCTGATAATTCCACTGGTAGAATTGTATATGTATCTAATCTGGATGAATATTGTATAGCTATAGATATGGGTGATGAATATCTAAGAAAAACACCTGGATATGATAGCCAAAGGCTTGCAGCAGCCTGTCCTATCTGTCTGTCATAATATATCATGTCCTCGGACTCAAGCTGAATTTGCAGCTAATAAAGAATGTCATTCATTAGACAAGGATTTTTATCTCAAATAGGTCATCTAGAGGGAATGCTGTTTCAGCAAGAAGGAAAAAGAGTGGGAAGCAATATGGAAAGACAATAAAGCCTTAGTTTCATGGCTAGAACAGACTCGACAGACTATAAAAACTCATGCACAAACCCAGCAATGGGAACGTGCCTATGCCCTAAGTGAAATGGGGCCTGTTGTCTATGCTAATGCAAGGAATCTGAAGTGGCTATGATACAATGGGCAACTATAATGGCTACAGGAGCCCTGGCCAGACACTTATGGAACTCAAGATTCCCCAGGAATTTGGAAAAGTTAAATGGTAAATGATATCTACAGCATTGTGTTTTAAAAGCCCAGGTGCCAGTTAAATCCTAATCTTAAATTCCCAGGAGTTCAACTGGCTGGCATAGGGACCATTCTCCAATAATACTAGATACTTCCAATGGGAAGTAGATGGGCCATATTTAAAATAATAAGCAATGTGAACAAAATTCACTGACTGTTTGTGAAAACTGGAAAGGTGAATAGTTATACCCCCAATCCATGTGGAAAATTTAATTCAACTACTCCGGGCCTATTGTATCTAACCCACCAAATAACAATATATGGTATATGGGAAAGGGACGTTTTTGCTGGAAAGGGTGAAAAGACTCTTCTGTTACACTAAGCAATTTTTACTGTAATATCACCAAGGTTACATTAAATAATACTAGAATACGGTGTAATACTGAAATTATAGGAAGAATGACTTTGCCTGATATTCATAAAATCTGTGATAATATTGATACTGAAAAACCAATTTATTGGAAAATTAAACTTAATCCTCCCCTTGAAGTCATTTCTATGGAAACTAATTGGCCAGAAGAAAATTAGAGCTTTGAGATAATGAAATAGTAGAGAGTATTAATTCATCTGGCCAAATATATCATAAGGTAAAATTAACAGTGGGTGAAGGAGAAAAACATGTAATTAGTTTAATAACAAATTATGATAAAACATGTAAAGCGTTTTTCGATTGGCTGGGATACTTGTTCCCCTCAGACTTTTCCTTGTCTAGTATTAGACATTTTCTATTCCTAATCAATGTTATTGGTTTAGTATTGTTACTTTTGTTCCTGATATGCAAATGTTACACTAGATTCAGAGAAACAAAACTTGATAAATAACAAAAAGATTGGATCATGGTAGCTCAAAATCAGAAGTGATCCAGAATACTTTTTAACAAGGACATATAGGATCTGACTGCTTCCCACTTACCTGCCCTTTTTGAATAATAATAATTTTTTGTATATTTTTAAATAAATCTTTATTGTTCAGATTATTACATGTGTTCCTCTTTTTTATTCCCATAGCTCTCCTCCACTCAGATCCCACCCTCCCTTTGCCCTTTTCTCACCCCACATTGCCCTCATCCATAGGTGTATGATTTTTGCTCACTCTCTCCCTGCACGCCCCTCATCCCTTTCCCCCTGAGAACTGTCAGTCCACCCACCTTTGACCCTTTATTCTATTATATTCACCAGTTTACTCTGGGCATCAGATTTTTTATTCACTTGATTTTTAGATTCACTTATTGATAGATATGTATTTGTTGTTCATAATTTTTATCTTTACCCTTTTCTTCTTCTTCCTCTTCTTAAAGAGTACCTTTCAGCATTTCATATCATAGTGGTTTGGTATTGATGAACTCCTTTAGCTTTTTCTTATCTGTGATGCTCTTTATCTGACCTTCAGTTATGAATGATAGCTTTGCTGGGTAGAGTAATCTTGGTTGTAGGTTCTTCCTCATCACTTTAAATATTTCCTGCCACTCCCATCTAGCCTGCATAGTGTCTGTTGAGAAATCAGCTGACAATTGTATGAGTGTTCCTCTGTAGGTAATTAACTGTTTTTCTCTTGCTGCTTTTAATATTCTCTCTTTGTCTTTTGCTCTTGGTATTTTAATTATGATGTGTCTTAGTGTGGTCCTCTTTGGATTCCTTTTGTTTGGGGTTCTATGCACTTCCTTGACTTGTAAGTCTATTTCTTTCATCAGGGGAGGGAAGTTTTTAGTTACTGTTACTTCAAATAGGTTTTCAGTATCTTGTTCTCTCCCTTCTTCTGGCATCCCTATAATTCTGATGTTGGTATGCTTGAAGTTGTCCCAGAGAGTCCTTACACTATCTTCACATTTTCGGTTTCTTTTTTTTTTTTTTTTGCTTTTCCAGTTGAGTGTTTTCTGCTTCTTTGTATTTCAAATCTGTGACTTGATTCTTGCATTCCTCTAGTCTGCTGTTAGGTCTCTGTATAATATATATATATATATATATATATTTTTTATTTCAGTCAGTGTATGTTTAATTTCTAGTTGGTCCTATTTCATCTCTAGTTGGTCCTTTTTCATCTCTTTTTCATCTCCTTTTGGGTATCATCAAATGTATCCATCTTATCTAGAAAATTATTGAAAAAACTTATAACCATAATTTTGAACTCCATATCCAGTCATTTGTTTTCCTCCATTTCTTTTGTTTGTGATCTGTTCCTTTGTATCTGCATTTTCACTGCTTCATTGAGTTGGTGGAGTAGCTTTGTATGCTTGGTATCCTATATGGGCCAGTAGATCCACCTCCCCAGTTACCTTAGGTGGACTCACTTGATGCACCACTTTGTGGACTATTTGTACAGTCTTGTTGTAGTTAAGTATTGATTATTGTTGGTATCACTGGAGAGAATTGACTTCCAAGCCAATTGGTTGTGAGGATCAGCTGTGTCTATGCTGGGAGACCTTCTGTTCTGGAGTCAGCCTTATGATACAAGACTTGCAAAATTGCAAAAGCCTCTCTGTTCAGCTTGGATGAGACAGAGTCTCAAGGCTGAGCAGACAGCCTTGGTTTATCATCATCCCTGCCCTATGAGGCCTCTGGGTGTTCCTGGGTAATCACTGCAGCTCTCTCTGCGCTCTCACGCATGCCTGTGCTTCCAGACCTCTGCCTTTCCACCTCCCTTGAGTTTCCATGTGCTCCAGTTACCTGTATGAGTCTGGGTCCCCAGGGCTTCGCCCGAAAATAGGATTCAGTGTAGTCAGAAGTAGATTCAGTGCAGTTGGGAGGTTCTGTATCCCTCCTGCTAGAGAAAGACAGTGGCACAATCAGCAGTCAGCCCTCGTGCTTGTGCCCTCCACACCTCTGCCTTTTCACAGCTCCCTTAAGTTTCTGTGCACTCCTCCCTTTTCACGACAATCCAGATTCCCCACCGCCTGAGTCTTGCCCAGAACTGGGGTTCAGTGCAGTGGAATCTGGGGTTCAGTGCAGTCAGGAGCTTCCATCTCCCTCCCACTAGAGGAAACCAGCCAGGCATTCCACCACCTGTGGTCTCCAAGTGTGTGTCTCTGAACCCCAGCTTTTTGCAGCTCTTCTGAGTTTCTGTGAGCCCCTCTCTTTCCTTCTAGTGGTAAAATTTCCACCAGCCATCTTTCCTGTGGTTCTGGATAATGTCCTTTCTGAATTTTAGTTGTAGTTTTAAAGCTGTTGTGCAAGGCAGCAGTTTAGGTGTTCACCTATGCCGCCATCTTGGTTTCAACTCTGAATAACAATAATTTGACCTTAAATGCCATTTAAGGTTATGATCTTGTCCCATCCCCCGTGGCCCACCTGTTCAGCAAGACATGCTGACACTGAGCCATCCTAGCACCATGGGACTCTGTTATCCAACCAAAAGGTTGATCATCAATGTATCCTTTGGATTAATTTATGATCAAAAGAGGGATGTGTGGACAAAAGGGGCCACATGCTGACCTGACAAGATCAGCGAGGCCTGCATGACAGTCTTGCAAACTCAGAGACCTAAAGTATCCACAAAGGATGGTCTGAAATTAAACTTGAACTAAACACAGTTATGGTGGGCAGTTACATCCTAGGCCAGTATCTTCATTGACAAAGTCATCCTTTACTTAACTGAGCCTGTCTATCTTTTTGCATCTATGATAACATACCCTTGAAATGTCTGGGTAACTTGTAACTTCCCTTTTTCTGGAGCCCCTGTTGGGCACCAGGACAGATGCCACAAATTACTTCATTATCATGGTACTTGTTCCTGCACACACCTAAGTATGTGTCCATCATTTTACTTTGTATCCAATCCCAGGGGATTCCTCCACATTGTTTTATCCCACCTCCTTAATCTATCACCAATGAATAACTCACCTATGTCCCTCCTTTGATTGCAATGTATAAATACAAATATTACTGGCCATTCTCCAGAGCATTATCTCAGTTTGTTAAGGTTCTGCTTCCTGGCATATGTGGACAATTTGGTTCAAATAAACTCACAAAAAATATTTGCAGGTTTCAATGTGTTTTTTTTTTACATTAAAAATTCTATTACTACTTATTTTTCATACTTATAGTTCAATTCAGGAAAAAATTATTGAACATGTACTAAGTGCCAGTCACTGTGTTAAGTGCTGGGGAGTCAACGATAAGCAAGGCAGGGACCCTGCACTCAAAGAACCTTTGGGATCCAAAATTGAAAATACTCATTTTCTTTTTTATAGTACTGAGAAAAGTGAAAAATATTGATGATTATCGCCTGAATTATGTGTTTACATTGTAATAAATGATATCTAAGATTGTACTTTATTTGTTAAAATGAAGAAAATAAAATATATCCACTATTTACTTTTAATTAATCTACTTCTGTGTGTGAAGACAATGAATATCAGAGAAACTAGACACCCACTGACATTATATTATAAATTCAGCATTTCTTCTGTTTTTTTATTGCTTTTTTATGTGTTTTGATTTTTTTATTTTCTATGTACTCCTATGAAATATGATTTATTTTGTTTTCTTTTTATTTTTTAATTAAATCTTTATTATTCAGATTCTTACATTTGTTTCTCTTTTTTCACCTCCATAGCTCCCCTCCACCCAGCTCCCAACCCTCCCTCTAACTTTACCTCCCTCCCTTGACCTCATCAATAGGTGTATGATTTTTGTCCAGTCTCTCCCTGTACACCCCTCACCCCTTTCCCCCTGAGAATTATCAGTCCACTCCCTTTCTGTGGTCCGGATTCTATTATATTCACCAGTTTTTTCTGTTCATCAAAATTTTAATTCACTTAATTTTTAGATTCACTTGTTGATAGATATGTATTTGTTGTTCATAATTTTTTATCTTTTACCTTTTTCTTCTTCCTTTTCTAAAAGAGTACCTTTCAGCATTTCATATAATACTGGTTTGGAGTTGATGAACTCCTTTAGCTTTTTCTTCTCTGTGAGGCTCTTTATCTGCCCTTCAATTCTGAATGATAGCTTTGCTGGATAGAGTATTCTTGGTTGTAGGTTCTTGCTATTCATCACATTGAATATTTCTTGCCACTTCCATCTGGCCTGCATAGTTTCTGTTGAAAATTCAGCTGACAATCGTATGGGTGCTCCCTTGTAGGTAATGAACTGTTTTTCTCTTGCTGCTTTTAATATTCTCTCTTTGTCTTTTGCTCTTGGTATTTTAATAATGATGTCTCTTGGTGTAGTCCTCTTTAGTTTCCTTTTATATGGGGTTCTGTGTGCTTCCTGGACTTGTAAGTCTATTTCTTTTACCTGATGTGGGAAATTTTCAGTCATTATTTCTTTAAATGGGTTTTCAGTATCTTACTCTCTCTCTTCTTCAGGCACCCCCATAATTCTGATGCTGGTATGCTTGAAGCTGTCCCAGAGGCTCCTTACATTATCTTCACATATTTGGATTCTTTTTTCTTCTTGCTTTTCCAGTTGAGTGTTTTCTGATTCTTCATATTTCCAATTTTTCACTTGATTCTTGCTTTCCTCTAGTCTGCTATTAGGTCTCTATAATATTTTTTATTTCAGTCAGTGTATGTTTAATTTCTAGCTGGTCCTTTTCCATCTCTAGCTTGTCCTTTTTCATCTCCTCTAGGGTCTCGCTAAATTCATCCATCTTTTCTAGGATATTATTGAAAAAACTTATAACCATGGTTTCAAACTCTATATCCAGTCATTTCTTTTCCTTCATTTATTTTGTTTGTGATCTCTTCCTTTGTCTCTGCATTTTCACTATGCCAGGAGACCTTCTGTGTTGGATTCAGCCTTATGATACAAGATTTGCAAAACTGCAAAAGCCTCTCTGTTGAACTTGGAATGGGTGGAGTCGCAGGGTTTAATGGACTGCCTTGCCTTCTAGTCGGCCCCGCCCTTCACGACCCCTGGGTGTCATGTGACTCTGGGTAATCACTAGAGTGGTCCCTGTGTGCACGCGCACAGTGCCTCTAGAGTGCTGCCTTTTTGGCTCCCCTGCACTCTTGGACCACATGAGTCTGGGTCCCCAAGGTTTCACCCAAAACTGGGGTTTAGTGGAGTTAGAAGTGGTGCAGTTGGGAGGCTCTTTCTCCAACCCACTTGTGAAAACCAGTGGCATAATCAGCAGTCGGTCTTCTGCGCACAGTGCAGTGCACACCACCAGACTTCTGCACTTTCGCGACTCGCCTAAATTTCCGTGCACTTCACTCTTTTCACAGACCAGACTCCCCCCATATGAAATTTGACTGGACCTGGGGTTTAGTGTCATAGGATAAGGGGTTCAATGCATTTGGGAGTCTCGGTCTCCCTCTCGCCAGAGAAAGCCACCCAGGTACTCCAGCACCCACTCTCTCCATGTGCGTGTTTCCATACCTCAGCTTTTTGTAGCTCCTCTGGGTCTCTGCGGCCCCTCTCTTTCCTTCTAGTTGTAGAATTTCCACTCAGCCAGCTTTCCTGTGGTTCTGGATGATGTCTGTTCTGTCTTTTAGTTGTAGTTTTGAAATTTTTGTGCTAGCCAGCAGTGTAGGTCTTTACCTATGCTGCCATCTTGGATTCTCCTGTTTTGATATTTTTATGTGATTAAAATATGGTATTGCCATTAAGTTGGTCTAAGTCAGGTCTACAAAGGGAAAAATTATTCAATAAATATAAAGAAAAGTTGAAGAAAGTACTAGAAGCCAATCTGCTTTTGCTATAGGTTTGGGTTCTTTTTTTTTACTTTTATTACAATTGTATGCAATAGCACATTTGAGGAATATTATTTTACTCTTGTTAGTGCAAAGAAATATGTAATTAAATCAGTTAAAATAACCACAGGTGACCCAGCTGCTTTAGATGACTTGGAAATCTTCTAAGGAATAAAAATATTTATCTAAGTATATAATATCTGATCAGATAATAAAAATGCTATGTTAAAACTATGCTCTTGATAGAAATCCAAATCTTTTGACAGCACATGGGATAGTTGCACAAGCCCTTTGGGTATCATCCCAACCCAAGAATTTTGGGTTAGGAGTCTGGAGCTATTCCAGGTTTCTTCTGATACAGAGCTTTATGACCTGAACTTCAGATTAACTCTAGTCCCTGAAAATCTCTGTTTTGTGTAGAGAGTATGAATTCAGACCTTTAAGCTAGACAATTAGTGTGCTTCTGTACAGATTACTTAAACTGTCCATGTTTCAGTTTTCCCACCTGTTTGATATTAAGAGTACCTATTTCATAAGATTATTGTGAGTTTTCAAAAGTTAATACATGTAGCCTCCTTAGACTTGTGCATGTCATGCAGGAAGTATTGGTTGGTCTTATCAGTACCCCGAATTTTAAATTGAAAATCCTGCCTGGATTTTTTAGGATTATTTAAAAATCCATTTTAATTTAGTCAGTGATTAGGAAGATATTAGGTGCTCACCCTGTGAGCACTCTGTTAAGTACTGAGAAATAAAAAAGTGTGAAGCCTCAAGTGCTGGAATGAGCATGGCGGGTATAGATACAGGGAGGGGCCAAAACAGGTTTGTAATTGTTCGTATGGAAAATAATACAATACTTAATAAATTGTAAAGAAAAATAAATACTGTGTTTCGCAAACAACTGTAAATCTACTTTTGTGACACCATGCATATCCTTGATTCTGGTGTAAGTTAATTTCTGAAAGTGAGGAGCAATAACATGTTCTACATTTTAGAAACTGTTCTTGAAAAGTAGCTTTGTTTTCCTCTTTTTTTCCCATCTCTTTTCCCCTTACTTCTTTCCTTCCTTCCTTTATTTCTTTTTTTTCTGTCTTTATTTCTCTCTTTTGCTGTTATCATTTAAATATAAGGAACTAACATCACAGCAAGGCTTTGTGTCCTCTCTCTCTCTCTCTCTCTCTCTCTCTCTCTCTCTCATAAACTTTGGTATAATATTACTCTGTTGAGAAGTTTGCTGTCTTCACCAGTCACTTGTGTTCAATATCTGTAGCTGGATATAACTTGCAAAACCCTTCAAAAACCTTTCTTTGTAAATATACTTACATTTATGCTGATGACTTTCTAGAACTCTCCTGACCTTGTGTATGAGGTCATTTTATAAAAATTCAGTACAGCCGAAACCGGTTTGGCTCAGTGGATAGAGTGTCAGCCTGCAGACTGAAAGGTCCCGGGTTCAATTCCAGTCAAGGGCATGTATCTTGGCTGCGGGCACATCCCCAGTAGGGGGCGTGCAGCAGGCGGCTGATTAATGTCTCTCTCTCATAGATGTTTCTAGCTTTCTATATTTCTCCCTTCCTCTCTGTAAAAAATCAATAAAATATATTTTAAAAAATTCATTACAAGCAGATTAAGTAGTAGAAGTTTCTGTATCACATGTATTACATTCTGTTGCATTTTTCTTTCTTAATTTAAAGAAATGCAGTTGTTTTTACTTTATCATTTCCCTATTTTGGGATTGTCCTCTTTAAATTTCTCCAGAGTAGTTACCTTATCAATGACCCTCATTTCAAAATGCTGACAAGAATTTGATATGTTCACATATTTTGAGCATAATCAGCCTCTGAGCCATTTCATATTTTGTACCGTTTTACTCTGATGAAATTGATTTGCCTCCCAATGGAGATGCTTAGTTTCCCTTTGATCTTTCACAGCATATTCAAGGATCTTCCTTGTTTTACCTCTGCATGAATCTATCAAATGTCATGACCTGTCCTTAAATTTTAGCTTAGAAAAAAAAGACTATTTTAGTTAGCATTGAAATTAAACTATGTTCTAAAAATGAATTAGGCCAATGGGATTCAATGAGAGCACGCTTCTCCCACAGCATATAAAATAAAACTTGCCTCACTTGTGACAAGGTAGGCTATGACATTGTGAAGTTGTGGAGAGAAATGATCACCTCTTTCTCATTTTCTTAAAAAAAATCAGTTAATGGCCTACTGAAAAAAAAAAATTAAAACTGTCTTTTACCTACAGTCAGACAGAAATATCTGACCTGGATATATTAAACTCCCATCTAAAAGCATTTAGTAATAATAAACTTTGTTCTCAATTTCTATGTTATTGTCAGTAACATTTCCAATAAACACCATTCATTTCCAGAATATTTGAATTCTAATGGAAATGGGGAATTGTGACACAGTTCCTCTACCTTGGGAGCCTTGCTGAGAGCTCATTTGAGCTGTGACCTGCTTCAGCTGCCAGAAAGTATTAGTATTTCAGTAAGATCTTTAAAATGGAGATCCAGAGTGAAGGACAATGCATCAGGATTATATCTTTTTTACTCTCTAGCAAATGAAAATACCAGGAACTATTGTAAATTGTGCGGCTATGAACATAGGGGTGCATAAATCCTTTCTGATTGGTGTTTGTAATTTCTTAGGATAAATTCCTAAGAGTGGGATTACAGGGTCAAATGGGAGATCCATTTTTAGTTTTTTGAGGAAACTCCATACTGTTCTCCACAGTGGCTGCACCAGTCTGCATTCCCACTATCAGTGCACAAAGGTTCCTTTTTCTCCGCATCCTCGCCAACACTTGTCGTTTGTTGATTTGTTGATGATTGCCATTCTGACAGGTGTAAGATGGTATCGCATTGTCGTTTTGATTTGCATCTCTCGGATGATTAATGACTTTGAACATGTTTTCATGTGTCTCTTGGCTTTCCTTCTGTCATCTTTTGAAAAGGTTCTATTTAGGTCCATTGCCCATTTTTTTATTGGATCCTTCATCTTCCTTTTATTAAGTTGTATAAGTTGGTTGTAGATTTTGGAGATTAAAACTTTATCAGTGATAGCATTTGCAAATATGTTCTCCCATGCATTGATCTTTCTTGTTGTTTTGTTGATGGTTTCTTTTGCTGTGCAAAAGCTTTTTATTTTGATGTAGTCCCATTTGTTTATTTTTTCTTTAGCTTCCATTGCCTTTGGAGCAGTATCAGTGAAGAAGTTCTTTCGGCATATATCTGAGATTGTGCTGCCTGTGGATTCCTCTAGTATTTTTATGGTTTCCCTTCTAATGTTTAAGTCCTGTATCCATTTTGAGTTTATTTTTGTATTTGGTGTAAGATGGTGGTCCAGTTTCAATTTTTTGCATGTATCTGTCCAATTTTCCCAACACCATTTATTAAAGAGGCTATCTTGGTTCCATTGAATGTTCATGCCTCCTTAGCCACAATTTGGAAACAGCCTAGGTGCCCGTCAGCAGATGAGTGGATCAGAAAACTGTGGTACATCTACACAATGGAATTCTATGCTGCCATTAAAAAGAAGGAATTCTTACCATTTGCAGCAACCTGGTTGGAACTGGAGAGCCTTATGCTTAGTGAAATAAGCCAGTCAATGAAGGAGAAGCATCACATGATCGCACTCATTGGAGGATAATAAAGAACATTATAAACTGATGAACAAAAGGATAGATACAGAGACAGTAAAGCTTCAAACAGACTGTGAAATTACAGCAGGATGATTAAAGTTAGGTGAGGTAAATAAGAGATCAATCAAAGGACTTGTATCTATGCATATAATCATAACCAATGAACATAGACACTGGGGGGTTGGGGTATGCCTGGGAGGGAGGGGGGCAATGGGAAGATATGTATAAAAAATTAATAAAAAAATAAATAAAATAAATAAACTGAAAAAAAAAGGAAAAAAAAATACCAGGAACTATATTTTCTATTGTAGAAAAGTGTTTCACAACTTTCACCCTTTATCAGATCTTCTTAATAGGGAAACCTTATCTGTAAAATTACTTCTTTTTTAGTATAAATCATTCCATGCAAATTGTGCATCTTGAACCCTAGAATTCTGGCTGGCAGAAACCAGATTTAAAGTCTGTACATATCCAGCCAAATATAAAATTCCTCTGAAGATGTGGGGATTGATTCAAGTTCCTGGGTGAATAAAGTAGTGACTATAAAAATAGTTTGGGGTACATTCCTAAATAGAATATTTTCAAGAATCTTATAGTTTTACATTTTTATTTATGGATTTGAGAGAGAAGGAGAGAGAGAGAGAGATTTGTTGATCCTCTTACTCACTTATTTATGTATTCCTTGGTTGTTTCTTATACATGCCCTGACCAGGGATCATTTTCGCAACCCTGGAATTTCAGAATGACACTGCAACCAACTAAGCTACCCAACCAGGGCAAGACTGTTATATTTGATTTGTATGTTTTCTGGTTTGTTGAATTCATTTTTATTGAATTTAATATTTTAGATATGTCTCACATTTCTTCTCTTTTTTTAATAGGTTCAATAAGAGACTTTTAAACACTGGCCTGGTGTTTAACAAAAAGGAGGGGATTGGAGAGAGGAGTAACTGTTTTTGGTTGGAATAAAGTCTTTTAATTGTTATATTCCTTTGGCAAAGAATGGCCTAAGCATCGTATCATAAGAAACAAATATGGGTCAGTTTTGAGAACAACAAAATTTACATTTTTAAGTCATTTAGTCATTTATTTATTTTATTTTATTGATTTCAGAGAGGGAGAGAGAGAATCATCGATGATGAGAGAGAAATCATTGATCATCTGCCTCCTGCACACCCCACACTGCGAGATCAAGCCTTCAACCTGGGCATGTGCTCTTGACTAAAACTGAACCTGAGACCCTTCAGTCCACAGGCAGATGCTGTAGCCACTAAGCCAAATTGGCTAGGGCAAGGCATTCAGTTTTTTAATGTGTTTTTGGTCTCTGGTCTTTTCCTTCTTGGGGAACCATGGTGTCTCCATGCATTTCTAATAACTCCTTTCCTAGCTAATTTCTAATTTCTCAAAAGTCTCAACTAACATCACCTTGTTCAGAAAGCTTTCTATGCCACACCAAATTAAGATTATTGGCCTTTCTGTGGCTTCCATAACATCTTTGACTTCTCTAGTTTAGCACATGTCACTTTGTGTTGTACTTACTTGTTTTCACATCTTCCTTCTTGACTAATTGTAAGCTCACTCCACTATAAAAATAGTAATTATTTATTGAACTTATACTATGGGCAAGGCACTATTGTAAACATTTTACATACTTTATATTATTTAATACTCATAACAACAATAACTATCAATCCACTTCACAGATGAGCAACAGAGGCACATAAAAATTAAGTCTGTTACTACAGCCAATGAGTAGCAGAGATAATTTGAGCTTGACTCCAGAGTAGAGACTCTAAGCCATTACTTTGTACTATCTCTTGCTTTCCTCTTATATTCTCAGAGAACAAAACAGTGCCTAGTAGCTAAAAGGTACGCAATAATAAGTACACAATAATATGTCTACTAAATGAATCACTGAATTTATGAATAAGAGCACCAATTATCATGCAGCTAGCATATAATCTTGCAAAGTAACAGGAACATAATTGGTTCTTGCTTAAAACTCTCTTCAAATTAAAATTAATACATGTAATTATTAGATTCTATTAGATTCCAGTATTAGCCTTTGGTACCAGCCCCACTCACATCTACAAATGAATATTGTCATTGCATGAAAATCTTTGCATCTGTTTTTTTTAATTTATTCAAAGTATATAGGACCTGGAGAGAAATAGTGCACACAACGTGGCTCTTTAGAGAGAAGAACCTGAATCAGAAGGCTTAGCATTAGTAAGGAATAGGCCAGATGAGAGGGTCTTGCTAGACATGTTCAAGCTGAAGTTTGCTTTGATTGATGTAGAGTTGAATTCATGTGGAAATCTATATATACAAAGAGGTAATATGCAAAATGGGCCAGGACACCATAAGGGGTCATGACTGGACAGAAGGAGGTTACATGCGCAGGTGAGGCCCTGAGCAGAGAAGGAGACAGAGGTAGGGGGGATGGCCCCAGCCTCTGCGCAGCAGCTCTGGCCAGCCTCCTGCAGCTGGAGCGGACATGGACAGGAACAGGGGTTCTGGTCTATAGCCTCCACAGCTGAGAGCAGGCTGGGAGAGGAGAGGGCAAGACCACCCATAGCCTCTGCGTCAATTGCAGGCCGAGAGAGGAAAAGGTGAGCATTCCCGCAGCCTCCCTGATTGCAGGCCAAGAGAGAAAAGGGCAGGTGCCCACAGCATCCCCAGCTGATCTCAGTCCCTGAGAGGAAAGGGAAAGCCCACCCACAGCTTCTTTGGCCGAGCACAGGCCCGGAGTAAAATTTTGACAGCAAGTCCATTCAGTATAATTGGGGCATTAGAGGCCCACAGAATGATAATTTCCTTTTCTATGAAACACATAACTCTGACACACTATTTACAATTAGGTAAGTTCCATATATCACCAAAGTGAGAATATGAAAATAATTTTTATGCTTTTAAAGATGTAACTGATTTCTGCCTTGAAGACAAACCAATTCAAAAACTGATGGTTTTATTGACTATAGGACATTAGCCAGATTGTATCTAATTTAGCAGTTTTACTTCAGGCTTTCATCTTCGGCAATCTCCTTTGAACAGCATTATCACTTGCCAGTTCCTTCACTGAGTTAAACAGAACTTTTGAATCTGCTATTCTGTATTTGAACAAGAATTATGTATTTAACACATGCAAAATTTTGTCTTGACACAATAAAACAGAAGATCATTTGATTTTTCCATGGAACACAGCAAAGCACACACTTGAATTGTTGGTGGGGCTTAGGCTAATTTTCCAAATCCTATCTTATAAAGAGAAAATATACTAATTGACAGTCATGCCCTCACAAAGATGGTAGCACCTACAGCTAATAAGGAGGGAATATGCTAATTGACTGCCATGCCTTCAAAGATGGCAGCACCCACAGTCACAAGATGGAGGTACCCAATCCCCGCAGCCCCACCAGGGTGGCAAGTGGGTCTTGCCTTTTCCTGCACCTGCCTCCAGAGTTCCCCACTCCTCTCAGATGCCTAGGGCTGGCGCAAGGCACAGGAAAACCTCAGATATTGACTTCCCAGCCACCTAGGGCCAGCCCGAGGCACAGGCAAGCCTCGGATAGAGGCTGCCCAGAATCTTAGGGCCACCCAAGACTACAATAACCAGGGTGGCTGAGGCTTGCACTACTGGCAGTGGCAGCAGCAGAGGTATAATGGGGGCATCACCTTCCCCTGATTCCTGGTTTACTCCTACCCTTGAGGGCTCCTGAACTGTGAGAGGGGGCAGGCTGGGCTGAGGAACCCCCCTCCAGTGCATGAATTTTCATGCACCAGGCCTCTAGTCTCTCTCTCTCTCTCTCTCTCTCTATATATATATATATATATATATATATATATATATATATATATATAAGCATAAGCAACTGTCTGACCATTTGACTGTCCAACCAGAGAGAAGATGTTCCGACTGATATCTATGACATGCACTGACCACCAGGGGCAGACACTAAATGCAGGAGCTGCCAAGCTGTGGTGACTTAGCAGCTGCGGTTCTGGTTCTTAGGTGACACACCAGGAACCAGAGAAGAGAGAGCCCTATTCCAGAGTGCATCATCTGAGAACTGCCCTCTCACAATCTGGAACACCTTGGGGGATGTTGGAGAGGCAATTTCAGCCGGATCCCCACAGGCCAGGCAGAAAGACCCCATCATGCACCAGTTCTCTAATATTGTTCATAAAATTCATGTAGGGATCTTCACAGACTAAAGAATTCTCTCTTTCAGGCCTATATTCAGCATCTTTAAGGAGGAGGCCTGTTTATACTGCGTTTTGTTTTTTAATACTCAGCAAAGGATATTTTTTCACTGCTTTATAGAGAAAGTGGACCTGAAGGAGAGGGTGAAGGAGAGGAAGAGGGAGAGGGTGGGGAGAGGTCCTGCTCGCTGCTGAGGGCAGGCCCTCGCCAGTAGTCCTGCCTCTGCACATGAGCTGAAGAGGAACCATACCTTTTTTGAACACTCATTGGCTAAGCTCACTGTACGCTACTCACAATGTTCTTGGTAACTTGCGTAATAAGAATCCAGAAAGGTGATCTAGGGTTTTTCTACCTCCTGAAGGAAAATATGGAGGTCTGGTGCTGGAGGGGCTAAGAAATGTTATATCCTGCCGAAACCGGTTTGGCTCAGTGGCTAGAGCATCAACCTTTGGACTGAAAGGTCCCGGGTTCGATTCTGGTCAAGGGCATGTATCCTGGTAGCGGGCACATCCCCAGTAGGGGACGTGCAGGAGGCAGCTAATCAATGTCTCTCTCTCATCGATGCTTCTAACTCTCTATTCCTTTCCCTACCTCTCTGTAAAAAATCAATAAAAAATATAAAAAAAAGAAATGTTGTATCCTGCCCTAGCTGGTTCCCTGTGGGCTCCCAGACTGTGAGGGGGCAGGGTGGGCTGAGGGACACCCCCAGTGCACAAATTTCATGCACTGGGC
Source organism: Lasiurus cinereus (assembly GCA_011751065.1). Lineage (NCBI taxonomy): Eukaryota > Metazoa > Chordata > Mammalia > Chiroptera > Vespertilionidae > Lasiurus > Lasiurus cinereus. The sequence goes on from JAAGEH010000037.1 coordinate 4,346,774, forward strand.
CTCTGGTTTGTATATAAAAGAGCACAAAAGCTGTCTGCCTGGTGTTGCCCACTGATAAGGGATCAACATTTGAACCAAAAAGTCCCAGTCAGGTCACATGCCTGGGATGTGGGCTCCATCCACAGTAGGAGATTTGGAGGAGGCAGCCTATGGATAATGCTCTCTCATCATTGATATTTCTTTCTCTTTCTCTCCCTTTCCCTTCCTCTATGAAATCAATTAAAGTATATTTTTAAAATATTAAAAGGCACATAAGCAAGTAAATATAGAACCTCTACCACATATATTCCAAATAATTTGCAATTTCATCTGACACAAGCCTATTTTTATGTAGACCACGTTAATGTGTACACACACATTCTTGTTACACACATGTACACATCTTTCTTTGAAATAAATACATTATACTTATGAATGCAACTATTTTTTAAATTTTTTTTATTGATTAAGGTATTAAATATGTGTCCTTAATCCCCCATTTTTACCCACCTCCCATTCATGCCCCCCAAGCCCTGTTATCTGTGTCCACTGATTAGTCTTATATGCATGCATATAAGTCCTTCGGTTGATTTTTCCCCTTACCCCCACCATCCCCTACTGTCCCTGAGGTTTGATGTTCTTGTGGAGGGGCAAGGACCAGACTGCATTTCCCCATAAAGAATGAATCAGGGTCAGGGTGCCCTCAGGCCTGGAGGCAGAAGGAACGGGTGGGGGGGGTGGTTTCAGAACACCAGGTGCCTGAAGGCACTCCCGGCCTTGAGAAGCCATAAAGTTTGACAAACAACTCCTGCAAGGACAAGCACTATCTAGACTGCTTAATTGCCTAATTAAAAAGCTTAGACAAAGAGTCAGTATATGAAATTTAGTAATGCTTAGCCAATTAAAATTCACCAAATCCTCCTGCGCTGGGGATAAAAGGCATTTGCTGCAGAGGTTCGGGGCTCTCGTGCTTCCCTGCTGTGTCAGTGGAACCGGGAGCCTGGACTCGAGTTCGTAATGAAGGCTTCCTAAATTTTCTAATTGGCTGACTGGTGGTCGTCTGTCTCGGGTCGCCCCATTACATCTGGAGGCCTCCCAGGGAGATACCCTGGCCGAGTGGACAGGGCTGGACACCCCAGAGAGGACACTCTAGTCTCCGTCCCGGGTTCCCAGGGGGACAGAGTGATCGCCTCATAAAACGGCAATCCGATCGATTGAAGCCATCTGGGCCTCAGGTTGAGGTAAGAAAATCTGGTCTAGTCTGGTCTGGGGAACGTTCCATTTGAGGACCTGAGGAGAGCGGGACGCCTCGGAATCTCCCTGTCCTGGTCCCGACGCGGCGGCGTCTGGGGCTTCGGTTTAGTCTGGTCTGGTTAGTCTTTCTGTATGCTTTCTGTGTTTTGTTTCAGTAGGGGTCCCGGTTTGGTCTGGTCTGATTAGTCTTTTTGTCTATTTTCTGTGTTTTGTTTCGACTCGGGGCTCTCAGCCTCTGCTCTGCTTTTGGAGTATGTTGTGAGCCCCAGCATGCTTGGTCTGCAATAAACCCCTTGCTGTTTGCATGAGAATGTCTCTTGGAGTCTTCCGTTGAGCGGCGAGCGTTTCGACCCTAACATTCTGATTAGATGTTTCTCTGTATCTGGATCTATTTTTTTTTCATCAGTTTATGTTGTTCATTGTATTCCACAAATCAGTGAAATGATGTAATATTTATCTTTCTCTGCCTGGCTTATTTCACTTAGAATAATGGTCCCCATCTCCATCCATGTTGCTGCAAATGGTAAGAACTGCTTCTTTTTTTACCACAGCATAGTATTCCATTGTGTAGATGTAAAACAGTTTTTTAATACACCTATCTACTGATGGGCACATAGGCTGTTTCCAAAGCTTAGTTATGATGCATTGTGCTGCCATGAACATAGGGGTGCATATATGATTTCTGAATCATGCATATATCCTTTCTATTATCTAATTTCTTGGAATATATTCCTAGTAGTGTGATTATTGGGTCAAATGGAAGATCCATTTTTAGTTTTTTGAAGAAACTCCATACTGTTATCCACAGTGGCTACACCAGTCTGCATTCCTACCAGCAGTGCACCAGGGTTGCTTTTTCTCCACATCCTCACCAACACTTGCCATTTGTTGATTTGTTGATGATTACCATACTGACAGGTGTGAGATGGTATCACATTGTCATTTTGATTTGAATCTCTGAGATAATTAGTGACTTTGACCATGTTTTCAGGTATCTCTTGGCCTTCCTTCTGTCGTCTTTCGAAAGGTTCTATTTATGTCCATTGCCCATTTTTTTTATTAGATCATTTACTTTCCTTTTATTAAGTTGTATAAGTTGGCTGTATATGATGGAGATTAAACCTTTATCAGTGATAACATATGCAGGTATGTTCTCCCATACAGTGGGATTTCTTATTGTTTTGTTGATGGTTTCTTTTGCTGTGCAAAAGTTTTTTATTTTGATGTAGTCCCATTTGTTTATTTTCTATTTAGCTTCTGTTGCACTTGGAGCAGTATCAGTGAAGAAGTTCCTTTGGCATATGTATGAGTTATAGCTGCCTGTTGATTCCTCTAGTATTTTTACGGTTTCTTGTCTTATGTTTAAGTCTTGTATCCATTCTGAGTTTATTTTTGTGTATGATGTAAGTTGGTTGTCTAGTTTCATTTTTTTTCATGTATCTGTCCAATTTTGTCAACACCATTTATTGAAGAGACTGTCTTGACTCCATTGTATGTTCATGCCTCCTTTGTCAAATATTAATTGAGCATAATAATTTGGGCCAATATCTGAATTCTCTATTCTATTCCATTGGTCTATATGTTCTTGTGCCAGTACCAGACTGATTTAGAAACAGTGGCTTTGTAATACAGCTTGAAATCTGTTATTGAGATCCCATCTACTTCGTTCTTCTTTCTCAGGATTGTTGTGGCTATTCGAGATGAATTTTTGCAGATTTCTTTCTAGGTCTGTGAAATATGCCATTAGTATTTTAATGGGAAGTGCATTGAATATATAGATTGCTTTGAATAGTTTGGACATTTCAATTATGTTGATTCTATGAATCCATGAGCATGGTAGGTTTACTTCTTTCTCTATCTCTTTTTTATAGTGTTCTGTAGTTTTCCATGTATAGATTTTTTACCTCCGTAATTAAGTTTATTCCTGGGTTTCTTTTTATGGTGCAATGGTAAATGGGTTTGTTTTTTTAGTTTCTCTTTCTATAAGTTCATTATTGGTATGTAGAAATGCCATAAATTTCTAGACATTAATTTTGAATTCTACTACATTGCCGAATTCACTAATTAAGTCTATTATTGTTTGGTTGTAGTTTTTCGGGTTTTTTTATGTGTAATATCATGTCATCTGCAAATAAGGATGTCTTTACTACTTATTTTCCAATTTGGATGCCTTTATTTCTTCTTCTTATATAACTATAATGGCTAATAATTCCAGTACTATATCAAACAGGAATGGTGAGAGTGGGCATCTCTGTCTTGTTCCTGTTCTTAGGGTAAATGGCTTTAGTTTTTTTCCCATCAGGTATGATGTTAGTTGTGGGTTTATCATATATGGCTTTTATTTTGTTGACATATGATTTTTCTATTCCCATCTTGTTGAGAGTTTTTAACAAGAAAGGGTGTTGAGTTTTGTCACATGCTTTTTCTGTATCAATGGATATGACTATGTGATTTTCTCTCTCTCATTTTTTTATGTGACATATCACATTTATTGATTTGCAGATATTGTACTCCTTGGATTCCTGGGATAAATCCCAATTGGTCATGATGTATGATCATTCTGATGTACTGCTGGATCTGATTTTCTAGAATTTGGTTGAAGATTTTGGCATCTATGTTCATGAGGGATATTAGCTTATAATTCTCTTCCATGGTGCTGACTATCTGGTTTTGGTATTAGGGTAATGTTGGCTTCATAAATGGAGCTTTAAGACTTCCTTCCTATTGAATTTTTTGGAATGTTCTGAGTAGGATAGGTTTTAGTTCTTCCTTTAATGTTTGAAAAAACTCACCTATGAAGCCATTTGACCCTGGGATTTTGTTTACTGGAAGCTTTTTGATGACTGCTTCAATTTCTTTCATAGTAATTGGCCTATTGAGATGTTTAGATTCTTCCTCATTGATATTTGGAAGGTTATATTTTTCCAGGAATATTTTCATTTCCTGCAAGTTGTCCAGGTTGTTGGAATAAAGTTGTTCATAGTATTTTTTTTAAACAATATTTTGTATTTTGGTTGGGTCTGTTGTTAGTTCACTTCTTTCATTTCTGATTTTTTTTATTTGTGTCCTCTTTCTTTGCTTTTTGTTGAGCCTTGCTAGAGGTTTATCAATCTTGTTTATCCTTTCAAAGAACCAGTTCTTTGTTTTGTTGATCTTTTGTATTATTTCTTTGGTCTCCAGGTCATTTATCTCCACTCTGATCTTTATTATTTCCTCCCTTCTGCTTCAATGGCCTTAACTTGTTGCTCTCTTTCTAACTCTTTGAGTTGTAGGGTAAGATAATTTATTACCATTGTTTCTTATTTTTATGCAGTAGGATTTTAGAGCTATGAACTTCCTTCTCAAGATGCTTTCACTGTGTCCCATATATTTTGGATTGTTTTGTTTTCATTGTCATTTGTTGCCATCATGTTTTTTTATGTTTCTTTGATCTCTCTGGTAATGCAGTCATCATGTAATAGCATGTTGTTTTGTCTCCATGTATTTGATTTTTTTGGATTGTTTTTATTGTAGTTGATTTCCAGTTTTATGCCACTGTTATCTGAGAAGATGCTTGATATGATTTCCATCTTCTTTAATTTGAAGAGACTTTGCCTATGACCCAACATATGGTCTATCTTTGAAAATGGCCCATGTTCACTTGAGAAGAATGTATATTCTGTGGCTTTGTGGTGAAATGTTCTGAAGATGTCAATTAATTCCATCTGATTTACTGAATCATTTAGGATTGATTTTTTAAAATATATTTTTATTGATTTTTTACAGAGAGGAAGGGAGAGGGATAGAGAATTAGAAACTTCAATGAGAGACATCGATCAGCTGCCTCTTGCATTCCCCCTACTGGGGATGTGCTCACAACCAAGGCACATGTCCATAACCGGAATTGAACCTGGGACCCCAGTCCACAGACCAACACTCTATCCACTGAGCCAAACCGGTTTCAGCAGATTGATGTTTCTTTGCTGATTTTTTGTTTAGAATATTTGTCCAGTGGTGACAGTGGGGTATTAAAGTTTCCTACTATGATTGTATTGCTATCAATCTCTCTCTTGATGTCCTCCAGGAGGTTTTTTTTAATGTATTTGGGCACTCCTGTTTTGGGTATGCATAAGTTTACCAGAGTTATTTCTTCTTGTTGGATTGCTCCCTTTAGTATTATGAAGTTGCCTTACTTATTTCTTGTTATGTCCTTCACTTTGAGACTTAACTTGTCAGATATAAGTATTGTTACTGCAGTTTTTTTTTTAATTTCCCTTTGCCTGAAAAACCTTTTTCCCTCCCGTCACCCTCAGTTTGTGCGTGTCTATTTTTATGAGGTGGGTTTCTTGTAAACAGCAGAAATATGGGTTGTGTATTCTTATATAATCTGTTACTCTATGTCTTTTGATTGATGCATTTAATCCATTTGTATTTAAAGTTATTATTGATAGGTACTTATTTGTCACCATTTTTATTCTTTACAACTGTGTTCCTTCTTCTTTTCCTATTTCTTTTTTTCAGCAGACATTTTAGCATTTCTTACATTGCTGGTTTGGTGGTAATAAATTCCTTTGGTCATTTTTTTTTTTTGTCTGTGAAGCTCCTGATATCACCCTCAATTTTGATTGAAAGCCTTGCTGGGTACATTATTCTTGGATTCAGACCCTTCCTTTGCATGACTTTGTATATTTCATTCCATTCCCTTCTGGCCTGATGAGTTTCTGTTGAGAAATCAGTCGCTAATATGATGGGGATTCCTTTGTAGGTAACTTTCTGTCTCTCTGTGGCCCCTCTTAAGATTCTTATTTTGTCATTGGTGTTTGCCAATTGAATTATAATGTGCCTTTCTGTAGATCCTTTAGGACTCATTTTGCTGGGGACTCTGTGAGCTTCTTGAATTTGTGTGGGTTTTTTCTTCCCTATTCAAGGCAAGTTTTCTGTCGTTATTTCTTCAAACAGGTTTTCTATTCCTTGCTCAGTTTCCTCTCCTTTTGGAACCCCTTTTTTGCAGATGATGTTTTGTTTTGTGTTGTTACAAACTTCCCTTAGGCTCTCCTCCTGCTTTTTAAATTTTTATTTCTAGAAGCAGCTCTACTTGTGTATTTTTTTTCTAATTTGTCTTTTAGTTCACTCATGTCATCTTCTGCTTCTTATAGTTTACTCTGGATGCTTTCTATTGTGTTATTTACAGCAATGATGTCATTTTTCATTTCTTCTTCATTCTTATTTATTTCCTTTGGTTCTTACACATATTGTCAAATTTGTCTTCCATTCTTTTGAGCCATCTTATGGCCATTGTTCTGAATTCTTTCTATGACAGGTTGCTTGCCTCCATTTTGTTTACTTTCTTTTCTGGTGATGTCTGTTTTTCTTTTATATGTGGGCTTTCTCTTTGTCTCCCCTGGTCTCTCTTCTCTGAGTGTCTGGTTATGTAGTTCTCTCTCTCCTGTGTTGATTTAAAGGCACAAAATACAACACAACCACATACAATGCACAAGGCACTGAACAGATATGTATTCATGATATTAATAACCCCAAATAAAAGTGATCATCAGAGACAGGCAAATTTGAGGATAGGAGAGAAAGAAGAAGAGAGTAAGAAAAAGAAATGAATGCAAAAATTAAATTGGGAAAAATAACTAAGAAAAAAAAGAAAATAAGAAAGAAGAGGAGAACAACTATATATATATATATATATATATATATATATATATATATATATATATGGAGAAAACACCTACAGAACAGCCAGTCATCACAACAAATGCCAGCAACAAATACCTGGAGATGACTTCAAACTACAAACAAAACCTAATATCTAGCAATGTGAGGGACAACAGAATCAACAACAACAACAACAAAATGAAAACAAAAACAAAAAATTAAGCAAATCAATATCACAAACAAGCATAAAAATTTATATAATCAACAATCAAGCAAAGAAAGAAAGGACAGAGATAATTTTTTTTTTGGCTCATGAAGACAGAGAAGAAAGTGGTATGTATGGACTTGGAGCAGGGGATTGGAAATTCAATATATAGGTAGGGTGAAATTTTAACAGGGGGTAAAAAGAAGGAATAAGGAAAATCTAAAGCAGGAAAAGGGTAAGAGAAACAGGACAACACAAGGTGAAACGTTAGGAAGAGAATGATGGCATAAAGGTAAAGTTGAGATAGAGTAAAATGATGCTAAAGGAATTATGAAAACAGAATGTAGGACATTATTCCCAAAGTAAAATAAAGAAAAAAATAAAATGACACTTTTTTAAAAGGGTAAAATATTAGTAGTAATAATACTGATTGAAAATAAAAAGTTAATAATTAAAAAAGGTAAAATAAAGTGAGGACAAAAGAAAAAACATAATTTCTTAAGTAAAAGATAAAAAAAAAGTGCAGTGAAGGTCATTCACTACCTCTACTGTTCTGTTTGGCATGACTGTTTCTTAGTCAGGACAGTATTGCATTTCCCTGCATTTCATTGCTCCTCAGAGTTATAAGCCAGTCCTGATTTTTAAGCAGGTATTGTGTCTTAATTTCTTGTATTCCTTTATTTGTGTTTACTCAAGAGTCAATTTGTGATTCAACCCCTGGGTGGTAGTGTTTCTCGATTGACCTCCAAGTCTATAGGTCTTTTCTAGCCAGTGCTTAGATCCTCCTTTTCCTGTGACACTCAGTACCGGTTTGTGGGGGTGGGTTGCCCGAGAGATCATTTTCTGATGATTATTTCCCGCTCTGATCCCCAGGTTCCAGAAAAACAATTTTCCTCTGTAGTCTCTAAGGATGTCCCCAATTGGGCTATCCAGTGTATTGTGCTTAGTCACCATAAGCAAGGATTTAAAAAGGAAAAAAAAAGAGCCAGCATAAACCTGCGAACTCCAAGGCTGCACTCAAGTCTGAGCAGTCTTTTATTACCCCTTGGGTCTAAGCAGCTGGCACACTTTAAATATATTTAGGCTGTGCTTTTGTGTCAGATCAAAATGGGTTGTTTTTTAGAGTTCCCTTCTGTTAGCTGCTCTGAGGGCTCCCTTCCACATTCACAGATCACGCCAGCCCCAACAGCCATGGATTTTTCTGGGCGCAGATTTCCCTTGGTCCTCCAGTTCCAGTAGTGTGCAGCCGTGTGTGTGTTTCTCTCTCCTGCCGGGACCAGAGACCTCACCTTAGCCCAGGCAAAATCTGACTTTCCCATGGTGGAGTGTAGAACTCCTCTGAATCCCCATGTTTGCGCCAATTGGGGACCAGTGTTCTGGAATTTGCAGCTGTTCTGTGGGTGCTGTTGTTGTAGATTCCCTGGGCTTTTCAGGTTCCTGACAACATCCACTTTCCCCTTCAACATGGCATGGTCTCCACATTCAAGTCGGTCGCTACAAGAGGGAACCCAGCAGCAGTGGGAGCTGTCCAGTCAGCAGAGCCCCATCCAGCAGTCCCCCCACAGACTCCTGGAGTATAGTTATCTTTTAACTCACTAACAAACACTCCCTGTGTGGCCATATACTCTCCCTTTGTTTTCTCACAAACTGTCTTGCAATCTGCCTTCCTGTTGGCAGCTATCTTCCTTTTTCTAATAGAGTTTCTAATTCAGCATATTCCATGTAAATTGTGACAGTTATGCCAAGCACATGGCCTTAGAATCAAATTGAGCTGAAAAGTGTCTAAGTTCCTCACTGTCTTTCTAGGCACCATACTTTATGGCAAGTTCTATGATTAGTTTCTTCTTCAAAGAAAAAAAAACGGAAGAGAGACTTACTATTCTTTAATTAAATTTATGATATATAGTGTCAGCTGGAACAAAACAAATATCATAATTTATAGAAGAAATAAATATAAAAAGTGTGGGTTTGAAAAGAGAGTCATTATAACTACAGTCATTTAATTCATGGTTTACCTGATCCATTGTGATTTTAGCCCAGACTAAGGTCTGGTCAACCAATAAAACCTGTTTAAATCTTTCTCCAAGTTCCTAAACTTGGGATCACCAGATTCACTTCAAGCTTAATGCAAAGTGAACTCTCTCATTTAGGGGACACCCAAACTAGCTTTTTTTTTTTTCAGGTTTCAGCATCAGTCCAAGTGTCCAGGCTAACAGATGTAGTTACTCTCAACTGAAATGAGAATTGACTGATACAAAAACAAAAACAAAAACTACCTAATAATCTCACCTTTATTTAGGCAAGAGATGTCCTCATAATAGGAAAAAAAAAACTTTAAGAAAAAAGACTTGGTTGCAGCATGAGCCATGAGAAATGGTGAACCAAAATAGCAAAAAAAATAATAAATCATGAGTTGATTAAAATATCAGACTATGTTCATAATGCACTGGTCATAAAACAATGACTAAAGAGCTATGTATTCAGGTGGATTGGAGTGACATCAGAGGAATGGCAGTGTGAAAGATTCCTTTGGCTTCTCCTCCTGAAATTTAAACAAGTTAACTGATTATGATTCTGCAAAGAATTCCCCACTCAATACAAGGCACATCTGAGAGAGCCACACATTGAAACCTTTAAAGGTGGGCCACAGAATAAACAAGGAGATAAGAAGGGAGGAAAGCTCAGAGAGTGGCCACAGACACAGCCCTGCAGCCTGGAGCTCGTGGCTTTAGCCTGAAGAGAGGAAGAAGCTAGTGGTAGCAGGTGCTTCCTTTAGTCAGGAGGAACAGAGATCTGGGGAAGGGGGGCAGTCCAGCAGGGCAAGTGGAGCAAACAATGACTGAGCCAGCAAATGCCTAACACAGCAAAAGGTTCTGTTGCTGTGTACCTGTACACTGTGGACAGTGATATTTCAGACAAAAAAAAAAAATGGAACCAAGGAGCTCTGCTGCCCCTTGGACTCCCAAAACTCACCTCCCATAGCCATTGGTGTTGGGTTGAAGAGCACATTATCTGTGAACCCAGAGCTATTGCAGAAGAACAGCTGTTTCCCTCTGTGAATGATCCCCAGGTGGAGAGCTTGGGGTGTGACTCCACAGAGGTCAGGGTCCACATTCTACTTAGAGCAAAACAAACTCCATCCCAAGCAGCATGGCTGTACTGTCTTATGGAAACCGGAAGCCATAGAGGTCAAGTCTTTTGATTCAGCACCATTTACTAAAAAATAATAGAAAGAACTCTCCAGAGAAAGCTGCTGGGGAGGGGCCATTAATATAGACATATGGCGGGTGGAATGGCAGAGGAATAAAAGGACGTGTCTGGAGCCTTGTCGCTGAGTAGACAGAGAAAACAGCTGAGGGTTGCACTGGGAGTGTTTGTTCACAAGTGAAGGGACCGTTATCCTACAGGAGAAGGTGGAGGACTGCTGGACAGGGCTCCTCTGAACAGGCAGCCCCACTGCCACAGGATTTTTGTCTTCCGGAGCTACCAGCAAGAACACAGAGACCACACCATCTTGCAGGAGGAAGGGGATATTTACGGTGGCCTGAAAAGCTAGCTGCAGCACCCACAAAACAGCCAGGGAACCCAGAACACCACTCTCAAATTGGCACAAATGCTTGGATTCAGAGGAGCTCCACAGGCCACATGGAAAGGTCAGATTTCGCCTGGCATAAGGTGAGGTCTCCTGTCCCACAGAACAGAGAGACATGCACACTGTGGGAACTGGACTGGGGGAAAGCTGCACCTAGAGAAATCCATGGATGTGGGGCAGGGCATGATCCCTGAATGTGGAAGGGGGCCCTCAGAGCTATTAACAGAGAGGAGCTCTAGAAAGCAACCCATTTTGATCTCAGGCAGATGGACAGCTTGGGAGTTATTAAAGTGTCCTGGCTTCTCAAACAGGAGCGGGGAAGGGGAAGTGCCCAAACTGCACTCTTTCCTCTTCAGACCCTGGCTTCTGATTGCTAAGCCCAATACATAGGATCATGCAATTGGAGACATCCTAAGAGAGCACAGGGGAAAGTTGTTTTTCTGGAACCTGGGGATCAGAGCGCACAATAACCAACAGAGAACCAGCTCTGGGACAACCCACCCCCACAAACCGGTAATGAGTACCACAGAGTCAGCAAGATCTAAGCACATGCTAGAGAGGTCCTGTGCTTAGTCTCAGATGTCAATTCTGAAACACTGCCACCCAGCGGATGACTCACAAATTGACTCTTGCATAATCAAAAAAGAATAAAGAGATTAAGACACACCTCAGCAGTGGAACACAGGGAACTGCACTACCCTCCCAAATGGGAAACAGGAGAGCCAAACAGAACAATAGAGGAAGTGAATGACCTCCACTACTGCCTATTCTATTCTTTTATTTTTAATTTTTTAAATTTATTTTTGCATATTTTACTTAAAATTATTTTTTTCTTTTTTCCTCAATTGATTTTACCTTTTTAATTATTACATTTTTATTTTCAACTAGTATTATTACTACTACTATTTTATCTTTTTGAAAAATAGAAGTGTCATTTTATTTTCTCTTTATTTTACTTTGGGATTAGAGTTCTACATTCTATTTTCATCTTTCGTTTAGCATAATTTTACTCTCTCTCAACTCTACCTTTATGCCAACACTCTCTTCCTAACTTTCCCCATTTTGTTGTCTTGTTTCTCTTTCCCTTTTCCAACTTTAGATTCTCCCTATTCTTTCTTTTTAGCTGGTTAAAATTTTACGCCACTTATATATCTAATTTCAGATCCCCTACTCCAAGTCCATACAAACATCTCTCTTCCCTGTCTTCACTAACCAAAAAGTTGTTTTTCTCTATGTCCTTTTGTTGTTGTTTGCCTGAACGATGATTATATCGATTTTTTATACTTTTTTTGTGTGAGATTGTTTTTGCTTATTCTACTTGTTTAATTTTGCTTTTTGTTTCCTTTGTTTTTGCCTGTTTTTCACCTACGTTTTCCCTTGCATCCCTTGATATTAGATGTAATTTGTAGTTTGTATTAATCTCCAAGTACTTGTTGCAATCATTTGTTGGGATTAGTTGCTATTCTATTGCAGTTTTCTCCTCACATATATAATGTGTTCCCTTTTTCTTTCTTATTATCTTTCTTTTCTCTCTTACTATTTTTTCTGTCTCTTCTTTTTTCCCCTCCTTTTTTCTCCTTTATCCCAATTTCATTTTGGCAATTCTTTCTTTTCTTTTTTTCTAATTTCTCTCCTCTTTTTTCTCTACTTACCCCTAATTTTATTTCACTGGTGGTCACCTTATTAATCGTTATTAACATCGTGAATACATTTCTGTTACATGCCTTCTGTATTGTACCTGGTCGTGTTGTAGTTTGTGCCTTTAAATCAACGTAGGAGAGAGAACTACATAACCAGACACCCAGAGATGAAAGACCATGGCAAGACAAAGAAACAGCCCACATATGAAAGAAAAGCAGGTATGACCAGAAAAGGAAGTAAAGGAAATAGAAGCAGAACCTGCCAGGGAAAGAGTTCAGAGAAATGGTCATAAGGTAGCTGAGAAGAATGGAATACAAAATCAACAACATAAGTAAGAGCCAAGAGGAAATGAAGAAGAGGAAATAAAAAATGATATCACTGCTGTAAATAATTCAATAGAATGCATCAAAGGTAGACTAGAAGAAGCAGAGAGGACCACATCAGTGAGCTAGAAGACAAGGTAGAAAAAAATACCCAAGTACAGTAGCTTCCAGAAAAAAAAAATAAAAAGCAAGAGGAGAGCCGAAGGGAACTTTGGGATTACACAAAACAAAACAACATTTGCATAATTGGGGTTCCAGAAAAAGTGGAAACTGAGCAAATAATAGAAAACCTGTTTGAAGAAATAATGACAGAAAATTTCCCAAATATAAGAAAAAAAAAACCCACACATATCCAAGAAGCTCACAGAGTCTCAAGCAAAATAAACCCCCAAAAACTGACACCAAGGCACATTTTAATTAAATTGGCAAACACAAACAACAAAGTAAGAATCTTAAAAGCAGCCAGAGAGAAACAGAAAGTTACCTACAAAGTAACCCCCATAAGACTAGCTACTGACTTCTCAACAGAAACTCATCAGGCCAGAAGGGAATGGAATGAAATTTACAAAGTCATGCAAAGGAAGGGTCTGAATCCAAGAATAAAGTACTCAGCAAGGCTTTCAATCAAAATTGAAGGTGAAATCAGGAGCTTCAGAGAGAAAAAGGGTCTAAGGGAATATATTACCACCAAACCAGCAGTGCAAGAAATGTTAAAGGGTCTGCTGTAAAAAAAAAAAAAAAGGAAATAAAGACGGAACTCGGGGGTAAAGACTAAAAATGGCGACAGAAAAGTACCTATCAATAATAACTTTAAATGTAAATGGATTAAATGCTCCAATCAAGAGACATAGGGTAACGGACTAGATGAGAAAACATGATCCATGTATTTGCTGTCTACTGAAAAATCCACCTTAGAAAAAGAGATGCACACAGACTGAGGGTGAAGGGATGGACAATGGTGTTTCAGGAAAATGGAAATGAAAAAAAAGCTCGGGTTGCAATACTTATATCTGACAAATTAGATCTCAAAGTGAAGGACATAACAACAGATAAAGAAAGCTATTTCATAATACCAAAGAGAACAATCCAACAAGAATAAATAACTCTGGTAAACTTATATGCACCCAATATAGGAGAACCTAAATACATAAAATAACTCTAGGAGGATATCAAGGGAAAGATTGACAGCAATACAGTCATAGTAGGAGACTTTAATACCCCACTGTCACCACTGGACAAATCCTCTAAACAAAAAATCAGCAAAGAAACATTAATCCTGAATGACTCACTAGATCACATGGAATTAATGGACTGGATATCTTCAGAACATTTCACTCCAAAACCCCAGAATATATATTCTTCTTTAGTGCACATGGGTAATTTCCAAATATAGACCATATGTTGGGTCATAGCAAAAGTCTCTTCAAATTCAAGAAGATAGAAATTATATCAAGCACTTTCTCAGTTCACAGTGGCATGAAACTGGAAATCAACTACAATAAAAACAATACAAAGAAATCAAACACATGGAGACTAAACAGCATGCTATTAAACAACAACTGGATAACCAGAGAGATCAAGGAAGAAATAAAAAACATCATGGCAACAAATGACAATGACAACACAACAATACAATATTTATGGGACACAGTAAAAGCAGTCTTGAGGGAAGTTCATAGCTCTGCAAGCCTACTGCAAAAAAAAACAGGAAACAATACTAATAAATTACCTAACCCTACAACTCAAAGAGCTTAAAAGAGAGCAAAAAGAAGAGCCCAGGGTAATCAGTAGGAGGGAAATAGTAAAGATCAGAGCAGAGATAAACAACATATAGACAAAACAAACAATTGATAAGGTCAACAAAACGAAGAGCTGGTTTTTTGAAAGGATAAACAAGACTGATGGACCCCTAGCCAGGCTCACCAAGAAGCAAAGGGAGAAGACCCAAATAAACAAAATCAGAAATTAAAGAGGAGAAATAACAATATATCTTTCAAAATACAAAGGATTGTTAAAAATATTATGAACAACTCTATTCCAACAAAATGGAAAACCTGCAGGAAATGGACATATTCCTTGAAAAATATAACCTTCCAAAACTCTACCAGGAAGAATCTAAACATCTCAATAGACCAATAACTATGGAAGAAATTGAAGCAGTCAACAAAAAGTTTCCAGGAAACAAAAGCTTGGGAGCATATGGTTACCCAGGGGAGTTTTAACACACATTCAAGGAACAATTAAAACCTATCCTCCTCTGGAGGAGAAAATGGCGGCGGAGTAGAGGGACCCTTCTGGAGCTTTGTCGCTGGGCAGAGGGAAAGAGAGCAGCTGAGAGTCGCATTGGGAGTGTTTGTTGGCAAGCTAGGAGTCAGTTGTCCGCCTGGGGAAGGCGGGGAACTGCTGGAGGGGGCTCTCCCGGCCAGGCAGCCCCACTGCCACGGGGTTTTTGTCGGCCAGAGCCACCAGCGCGAACGCGGAGCCCGAGCCAACTTGCAGAGGGAGGTGGATGTCTGCGGTGGTCTGAAGCCTTCGGCTGGGCACCCATCGAGCAGCCAGTGACCCGGGGACCCAGAACTCCGCTCTCCAATCGGCGCAGACACGGGGCAGAATTAGAGATCCACAGAGCACACGGAAAGGTCAGATTGCGCCTGACTTAAGGGGGAGGTGGATGTCTGCTGAGGTCTGAAAGCTGCGGCTGAAGGAGGCACCCACAGAGCAGCCAGGACCCAGAGCGCGGTTTCCCAGGCAGCACAGACACTCAGGCAGCGGATTCGGAGATCCACGAGGTTCGCAGAAGGGTCAGATTTCGCCTGGGCCAGGGTGAGGTCTCCTAGCCGGGCACAACAAAGACGCGCACACTGTGGGAGCTGGGCTGCGGGAAAGCTGCCTCTGGAGAGGTCCAAGGAGGTGGTCAGGGCGTGATCCCTGAGTGTGAAGGCAGATCCTCTGAGCTGTTGACAGAGGAGAGCTCTGGAAAACGACTTTTTTTTTCTTTTTCTCTGAGGCAGAGGGACAACCTGGGAGTTATTGCAGTGTCTAGGCTGCAAAACCCCCACAAACTGATTTTGGAAATAACAGAGTAGCAGGATCTGAGCACAGCCTAGAGAGGTCTTGTGCTTTGTCTCAGAGATCAATTCCGAAACACTGCCACCCAATGGATGCCATACAAATTGACTCTCTCATAACCACAAGAGAATAAAGAGATTAAAACATCAAGAGGGGAACACAGGGAACTGCAATACCTCCCCTACTGGGAAACAGGAGTGCCAAGCAGAATAATAGTGGAAGTGAAGGACCATTCTATTTTTCTTCTTTTTTTATTTTTTTTCCTTTTTTCTTTTTTTAATTTTTAATTCTTTATTTTTCATTTTCACATATTTTAATTAAAAGAATATTTTTTTTCTTTCTGCCTCAATTGAGTTTACCTTTATAATTATTACATTTTAGTTTCAAACTAGTATTATTAATTACTACTAGTACTTTACCGTTTTTGGAAAAAAAAAGTGTCATTTTGTTTTCTCTTTATTTTATTTTGGGATTAGAGTTCTACATTCTATTTTCATCTTCCCTTTAGCATAATTTTACTCCAACTCAACTCCACCTTTATGCCAACACTTTCCTCCTAACTTTCCCTAATTTGCTGTCTTGTTTCTCTTTCCCTTTTCCAACTTTAGATTCTCCCTATTTTTCTCTTTACCTGGTTAAAATTTCACCCCATTTATATATCTAATTTCAAATCCTCTACTACAAGTCCACACAAACCTCTCCCCTCTTGTCTTCACTAGCCAAAAAGTTGTTTTTTCTCTATGTCCTTTTGTTGCTATTTGCCTGAAAAGTGATTATATCGATTTTTTTGAAATTTTTTTGTGAGATTGTTTTAGTTTATTCTACTTGTTTTATTTTGCTTTTTGCTCTCTTTGTTTTCTACCTCTCTTTTCCCTCATCTCCCTCGATACCAGTTGCTATTTGCAATTTGCATTAATCTCTAGGTACTGGTTGCTGGCCTTTATTGGGTTAGTGACTGTTCTATTGGAGTTGTCTCCTGACATCTATATTTTGTTCCTCTTTTCTCTCTTATACACTTTCTTTTCTCTCTGACTTTTTTCTCTTCCTCTTTCCTTCTCCTTTATCTCCTTTTTATTTTCTTAGTTTATTTTATTTTATTGTTCATTTATTTTTCTTTTTTTTCTCACTCTCACAATTTGATTTTGGCACTTCTTTCTTTTCTTTCTTCCTCATTTTCCTCTTCTTCTTTCTTTATTTACCCCTAATTTGTCCTTCATTGGTGGTCAACTTATTTGTGATTATTAACATCTGAATACATTTCTACTCAGTGCCTTGTGTGCTGTACCTGGTCGTGTTGTAGTTTGTGCCTTTCAATCAACGTAGGAGAGAGAACTACATAACCAGACACCCAGAGAAGAAAGACCATGGGCAGAAAAAGAAACAGCCCACAAAAGACAGAAAGGCAGGTTTCACCAGAAAAGGAAGTAAACGAAATAGAACCACAAATAAGCCTACCAGAGAAAGAGTTCAGATAAATTATCATAATGTGGTTGAAAAGAATGGAATACAAATTTGACAATATGAGTAAGAGCCAAGAGGAAATGAAGAAGAACCTAGAGGAGGTGAAGAAGCATCAAGAAGAAATGCAGAAGAACCTAGGGGAGGTGCAGAATAAACAAGAAGAAATGAATAATGACATCACTGCTATAAAGAACTCAATAGAAAACATCAAAAGTAGACTAGAAGAAGCAGAGGACCACATCAGTGAGGTAGAAGACACTGTAGGAAAAAATACCCAAGTACAGCAGCTTCTAGAAAAAAAAGTTAAAAAGGAAGAGGAGAGTCTAAGGGAACTTTGGGATAACATGAAACAAAATAACATCCGCATAATTGGCATTCCAGAAAGAGTGGAAACTGAACAAGGATTAGAGAAAGTGTTTGAAGAAATAATGACAGATAATTTCCCCAATATAGAAAAGAAAAAACCCACAGAAATCCAAGAAGCTCACAGAGTCCCAAGCAAAAGGAACCCCAACAAACCGACACCGATGCACATTATAATTAAATTGGCATTCACCGACTACAAAGTAAGAATCTTAAAAGCAGCCAGAGAGAAACGGAAAGTTACCTACAAAGGAACCCCCATAAGACTAGCTACTGACTTCTCAAAAGAAACTCGTCAGGTCAGAAGGGAATAGAATGAAATATACAAAGTCATGCAAAGGAAGGGTCTGAATCCAAGAATACTGTACCCCGCATGACTCTCAATCAAAATTGAAGGTGAAATCAAAAGCTTTACAGATAAAAAAGGACTAAGGGAACATATTACCACCAAACCAGCAATGCAAGAAATGTTAAAAGGTCTGCTGTAATAAAAAGAAAGAGGAAGGGAAGAAGGAACTCGGGGGTAAGGACTAAAAATGGCAACAGATAAGTACTTATCAATAATAACTTTAAATGTAAACGGATTAAATGTTCCAATCAAAAGACATAGGGTAACCGATTGGATAAGAAAACATGATCCATATATCTGCTGTCTGCAAGAAACCCACCTTAGGAAAAGAGATGCACACAGATTGAGGGTGAAGGGATGGAACATGGTATTTCAGGCAAATGGAAATGAAAAAAACGGTGGGGTTGCAATACTTATATCTGACAAATTAGATCCAAAGTGAAGGACATAACAAGAGATAAAGAAGGCCACTTCATAATGCTAAAGGGAACAATCCAACAAGAAGAAATAACTCTGGTAAACATATATGCACCCAATATAGGAGCACCTAAATACATAAAAAACTCTTGGAGGATATTAAGGGAGAGATTGACAGCAATACAATCATAGTAGGAAACATTAATACCCCACTGTCACCACTGCACAAATCCTCTAAACAAAAATTCAGCAAAGAAACATCAATCCTAAATGACTCACTAGACCAGATGGAATTAATTGACATCTTCAGAACATTTCACCCCAAAGCCACAGAATATACATTCTTCTCCAGTGCACATGGGTCATTTTCAAAGATAGATCATATGTTGGGTCATAAGAAAAGTCTCTTCAAATTCAAGAAGATAGAAATCATATCAAGCATTTTCTCAGACCACAGTGGCATAAAACTGGAAATCAACTATTAAAAAAACAATAGAAAGAAATCAAACACATGGAGACTAAACAGCATACTATTAAACAACGACTGGGTAACCAGAGAGATCAAGGAAGAAATAAAAAACATCATGGCAACAAATGACAATGACAACACAACAATACAAAATTTATGGGACACAGTGAAAGCAGTCTTGAGAGGGAAGTTCATAGTCCTACAAGCCTACTGCAAAAAACAGGAAACAATGGTAATAAATAACCTAAACCTACAACTCAACGAATTAGAACGTGAGCAACAAGAAAAGCCCAGTGTACTCAGAAGGAAGGAAATAGTGAAGATCAGAGCAGAGATAAGCAACTTGGAGACCAAAGAAACAATTCAAAAGATCAACAAAACAAAGAGCTAGTTCTTTGAAAGGGTAAACAAGATTGATGGACCTCTAGCCAGGCTCACCAAGAAGCAAAGAGAGAAGACCCAAATAAACAAAATCAGAAATGAAAGAAGAGAACTAACAACAGACCCTGTGGAAATACAAAGGATTGTTAAAAAATACTATGAACAACTCTATTCCAACAAATTGGACAACCTGCAAGAAATGGACATTTTCCTAGAAAAATATAACCTCACAAAACTCAATGAGGAGGAAGCCAAACATCTCAGTAGTCCAATAACTATGGAAGAAATTGAAGCAGTAATCAAAAAGCTTCCAGCAAATAAAAGCCCGAGTCCAGATGGCTGCACAGGACAGTATTACCAAACATTCAAGGAAGAATTAAAACCTATCCTCCTCAGACTATTCAAAAACATTCAAGAAGAAGGAATACTACCAAACACCTTCTATGAAGCCAGCATCACCCTAACACCAAAACCAGATAAAGACAACACAATGAAAGAAAATTATAGGCCAATATCTCTCATGAACATAGATGCCAAAATCCTCAACAAAATTCTAGCAAACCGGATCAAGCAGTACATCAGAAAGATCATGCACCATGACCAAGCAGGATTCATCCCAGGAATGCAGGGATGGTTCAATATCCGCAAATCAATAAATGTGATACATCACATAAACAAATTGAGAGATAAAAATCACATAGTCATATCAATTGATGCAGAAAAAGCATTTGACAAAATCCAACATCCTTTCTTGATAAAAACTCTCAGCAAAGTGGGAATAGAAGGATCATACCTCAACATCATAAAAGCCATATATGATAAACCCACAGCTAACATCATACCCAATGGGCAAAAACTAAAACCATTTCCCCTAAGAACAGGAACAAGACAGGGATGCCCACTCTCTCCTGTCCTGTTCGACATAGTACTGGAAGTATTAGCCATTGCAATTAGACAACAAGAAGAAATAAAAGGCATCCAAATTGGAAAAGAAGAAATAAAGCTGTCCTTATTTGCAGATGACATGATATTGTACATAAAAACCCAAAGGACTCCATTCCAAAACTAATTGACTTAATTAATGAATTCGGCAATGTAGCAGGATACAAAATTAATGCTAAGAAATCTGTGGCATTTCTATACACTAACAGTGAAATTATAGAAAGAGAAACTATAAAGCAATCCCATTTACCATTGCACCAAAATAATTAAGATACCTAGGAATAATCCTAACTAAAGAGGTAAAAGACCTTTATGCAGAAAACTATAGGACACTGAAAAAAGAGATAGAGGAAGATGTTAACAGATGGAAGAGCATACCATGCTCATGGATTGGGAGAATCAACATCATTAAAATGTCCATACTACCCAAAGCAATCTACAGATTCAACGCAGTACCCATTAAAATACCAACGACATATTTCACAGACCTACAAAGTATTCTTCATAGATTCATCTGGAACAAAAAAAGACCACGGATAGCTACAACAATTCTGAGAAAAAAGCATAAAGTAAGTGGGATCTCAAGACCAGACTTCAAGCTATACTACAAAGCAACTGTTCTCAAAACAGCCTGGTACTGGCACAAGAACAGACATATAGGTCAATGGAATAGAATAGAGAACCCAGATATCCAAGCAAACCACTATGCTCAATTAATATTTGACAAAGGAGGCATGAACATTCAATGGAGCCAAGATAGCCTCTTCAATAAATGGTGTTGGGAAAATTGGACAGATACATGCAAAAAATTGAAACTGGACCACGAACTTACACCAAATACAAAAATAAACTCAAAATGGATACAGGACTTAAACATTAGAAGGGAAACCATAAAAATACTAGAGGAATCCACAGGCAGCACAATCTCAGATATATGCCGAAAGAACTTCTTCACTGATACTACACCAATGGCAATGGAAGCTAAAGAAAAAATAAACAAATGGGACTACATCAAAATAAAAAGCTTTTGCACAGCAAAAGAAACCATCAACAAAACAACAAGAAAGATCAATGCATGGGAAAACATATTTGCAAATGCTATCCCTGATAAAGGTTTAATCTCCAAAATCTACAGCCAACTTATACAACTTAATAAAAGGAAGATGAAGGATCCAATAAAAAAATGGGCAACAGACCTAAATAGAACTTTTTCAAAAGACGACAGAAGGAAGGCCAAGAGACACATGAAAACATGTTCAAAGTCATTAATCATCCGAGAGATGCAAATCAAAACGACAATGTGATACCATCTTACACCTGTCAGAATGGCAATCATCAACAAATCAACAAACGACAAGTGTAGGCGAGAATCCGGAGAAAAAGGAACCCTTGTGTATTGTTGGTGGGAATGCAGACTGGTGCAGCCACTGTGGAGAAGAGTATGGAGTTTCCTCAAAAAACTAAAAATGGATCTCCCATTTGACCCTGTAATACCACTCTTAGGAATTTATCCTAAGAAATTACAAACACCAATCAGAAAGGATTTATGCACCCCTATATTCATAGCACCACAATTTACAATAGCCACAATTTGGAAACAGCCTAGGTGCCCGTCAGCAGATGAGTGGATCAGAAAACTGTGGTACATCTACACAATGAAATTCTATGCTGCCATTAAGAAGAAGGAATTCTTACCATTTGCAGCAACCTGGTTGGAACTGGAGAGCCTTATGCTTAGTGAAATAAGCCAGCCAATGAAGGAGAAGCATCACATGATCACACTCATTGGGGGAATAATAAAGAACATTATAAACTGATGAACAAAAGGACAGATACAGAGACAGTGAAGCTTCAAACAGACTGAAATTACAGCCGGAAGATTAAAGTTAGGTGAGGTAGATAAGAGATCAATCAAAGGACTTGTATGCATGCATATAAGCATAACCAATGAACATAGACACTGGGGGGTTGGGGTATGCCTGGGAGGGAGGGGGGGCAATGGGGAGATATGTATAAAAAATTTTAAAAAAGTATTAAAAAAAAACCTATCCTCCTCAGAATATTTAAAAATATTCAAGAATAAGGAACACTTCCAAACACCTTCTATGAAGCCAGCATCATCCTAATACCAAAACCAGATAAAGAAAACACAACGAAAGAAAATTACAGGCCAATATCTCTCATGTACTTAGATTCCAAAATCCTCAACAAAATTCTAGCAAATCCGATCCAACAGTATATCAGAAAGGTCCTTCACCATGACCAATTAGGATTTATCCCACGAATGCAAGGATGGTACAATATCTGCAAATCAATAAACATGATAAATCACATAAACAAATTAAGAAGTAAAAATATAGTCATATCTATTGATACAGAAAAAGCATTTGACAAAATCCAACACCCATTCTTAATAAAAACTCTCAGTTGGAATAGAAGGAATGTACCTCAACAACATAAAAGCCATATATTATACTAACCATATATTATACCTAACATTTTACTTAATGGGCAAAAACTAAAATCATTTCCCCTAAGAACAGGAACAAGATAGGGATGTTCACCTCTCCTGTTTGATATAGTACTGGAAGCATTAGCCATTGCAATTAGACAACAAGAAGAAATAAAGGCATGCAAATTGGAAAAGAAGAAATAAACCTGTCTTTATTTGCAGATGACATGATATTGTACATAAAAATCCTAAAGGAATTTATCCAAAAACTAATAGACTTAATAAATGAATTTGGCAATGTAGCAGGATACAAAATTAATACCAAGATATTTATAGCATTTCTATACACTAATAGTGAAATTACATAGAGACTAAAAAAGCAACCCCATTTACCATCGCACCAAAAAAATTAAGATACCTATGAATAAATCTGACCAAGGAGGTAAAAAAACCTATATGCAGAAAATGACAAGACACTGAAAAAAGAGATAGAGGAAGACGTAAACAGATGGAAGAGCATACCAACTCATGGATTGGGAGAATCATCATCATTAAAATGTCCATACTACACAAAGCAATCTGTAGATTCAATGCACTAACTATTAAAATACCAACAACATATTTCACAGACCTAGAATGAACTCTTCAAAGATTCATCTGGAACAAAAAATCCCCAAATAGCCACACAATCTTGAGAAAAAAGAATAAAGTAGGTGGGATCTCAATACCAGATTTCAAGCTATATTACAAAGTTACTGTTCTCAAAACAGCCTGGTACTGGCACAAGAACAGACTTATAGACCAATGGAATAGAATAGAGAATTCAGATATCCATCCAAACCACTATTCTCAATTAATATTTGACAAAGGAGTCATGAACATACAATGGAGTCAAGACATCCTCTTCAATAAATGGTGTTGGGAAAATTGGCCAGATACATGCAAAAAATGAAACTAGACAACCAATTCACATCATATACAAAAATGAAGTATAATTGGATACAGGACTTAAACATAAGACAGGAAACCCTAAAAATACTAGAGGAATCCACAGGCAGCACAATCTCAGACATATACCGAAAGAACTTCTTCACTGATACTGCTCCAAAGGCAATGGAAGCTAAAGAAAAAATAAGCAAGTGGGACTACATCAAAATAAAAAGCTTTTGCACGGCAAAAGAAACCATCAAAAAAACAACAATACAAAAGCCCACTGTATTGGAGAACATATTTGCGACAATGTGATACCATCTCAAGCCTGTAAGAATGGCTATCATCAACAAATCAACAAATGACAAGTGTTGGCGAGGATGCGGAGAAAAAGGATCCCTCATGCACTGCTCCTGGGAATGCAGACTGGTGAAGCCACTGTGGAGAACACTATGGAGTTTCATCAAAAAACTAAAAATGGAACTAACTCCCATTTGACTCAGTAATCCCACTCTTAGCAATGTATCCTAAGAAACTAGAAACACCAATCAGAAAGGATTTATGTACCCCTATGTTCATAACAGCACAATTTACAACAGTTACAATTTGGAAACAGTCTAGTTGCCCATCAGCAGATGAGTGGATCAGAAAACTATGGTACATCTACAAAATGGAATTCTATGCTACCATCAAAAAGAAGGAATTCTTACCATTTACATCAACCTGGATGGAACTGGAGAGCATTATGCTAAGTGAAATATGCCAGTCAATAAAGGAGAAACACCCCATGATCTCACTCATTTGTGGATAATAAAGAACATTATAAACTAGTGAACAAAAAGATAGATACAGAGGCAGTAAAGCATCAAACAGACTGTCAAATTACAGCAGGAAATTTAAGGAGGGAAGTGGTAAATAAGAAATCAACCAAAGGACTTGTATGCATGCATAGAAGTATAACCAATGAACAGAAGACACTGGGAAGTTAGGGTATGCCTGGGAAAGGGGGGTGGTACAATGGGAAGATATGTATACATGTAACACATTAATAAAAAATAAATAAAATAAAATAAAATGCACCTGTCTCATTAAAAAAATATATATAGACACATGCACATAGCCTAGATAGAGAATAACAAATACTATGAATAACCATTTTAACTAGGAAAGAAAATGAAAAATCCCCAAAAAGCAAGCTGGAATAAACAATTGGAAATATATGATATAAATGAGAGAGATTTCAAGATTACAATTCTTAAAATATTTAATGAGAAGTGAGAAAATACAGGCAATTCAATGTACTCAGAAAACAAATCAAGGAACAACAGAGATTTAAACTTTACCAAAAATTTCAGTCAGAAATCCGGAAAAGCAAGCATGCAATTAAGGAAAGTAGGAGTAAACTACTGAGCCTAGAAAACAGAGCCAACCAGATGGAGGAAATAATTAATGACATAAAAGATAGAAATCTAGAAATGACACAGAAGGAAGAATAGAGAAGCCTGAGCATAAAGAGAAATGGAAGAGCTATATGAGAACTATCTGACTCCATAAATAAAATCAATATTAGAATAAGAGGCAATCACGAAAGAAGAGGAGAGGGAGAAGGGATCAGAGAGTCTATTTAAATATATAGTTGATGAGAACTTCCAAAACCTATGGAAATAACTATATCCTGAAATCCAAGAAGCAAACAGAACACCCAGTTACCTCAACCCAAAGATGGCTTCTCCCTGGCACATTGCATTAAAACTGTCAAAAATTAATGACAAAATAATCTCAAAGTAGTCAGGAAAAAGAAGAAAGTGACCTACAAAGAAAAACCCATCAGAATTTTATACAATTTTTCAGGAGAACCTCTATAAGCCAGAAGAGAAAGGAACCAAATATTTAAACATCTGAAAGAGAGAAAATACCTGCCATAAATAATATATCCAGCAACATTATCATTCAATTATGAAGAAGAAATAAAGACATTCCCAGACACGGAAGCTGAGGGATTTTTATCACTAGAAAACCCCCATTGCAGGAAATACTCATGGGAGTTAGTCTACCTGAAACAAAGAATATAAGGTCTCAACACTATGAGTAAGGTCACCAAAAACTTACAGCATAAACAAGTATAATTTGTGACAATGAAAACATAAAAGTGGTAGGGCTAAAGGCTTGAACTGGCAAAGGAGGATGAAATTCAGATGCATTCAAAAGAAAAAACAAACTACTATATATATGCAACTTTATTTTTAATAAACCTAATGATAACCACACACAAAAATCCCCAAACCAGGACACATAGCTTTACAAAAGAGGAAAGAAGTATGGAACACCACCAAACAAAAACAACAGACAGAAATGTAAAAGAAATGAGCCAGTGAATGCACAGAGCTACCAGAAAACAAACAAAAAATATGGCGATAGGAAATCCTAATATATCAATAATACCCTAAATATATATGATCCTAATTCACCAAATAAAGAGGCAGAGTAACAGAGTGGATCAAAAATTAAAACCCTACTATATACTTCCTATAAGAAACACATCTAAGATGCAAAAACAAAGATAGATTCAAAGTAAAAGGGTGGAATATTATTCTCTAATCAAATAACATCCACAGAAAAGCAAGTGTAGCTATACTTATATCTGACAAGATATATTTCAAGATAACAAGAGACAAAGATGGACATTTTATAATGATAATGGGGACATTATATCAAGAAAACATAATACTTCTTGATATATATCCATCCAACCAGGGAGTACCAAAAAATATAATACAATTACAGAAATAAAGAAACAGATCAAAACATAGTCTGGTTGGGGACCGTGACACTCCGTTGACAGCTCTAGACAGATCAACCAAAGAGAAAATGAATAAATAAATATCAGCCTTAAATGACATACTAGAATAATGGACATAATTAACATTTAGAGCCTTTCATCAGAGAACATCAGATTATATATGCTTCTCCGGTGCATATGGAACATTCTCAAGGATAGACCATATGTTGGATCACAAAACTATCAACAAATTCGAAAATATTGAAATTATACCAAGCATATTCTCTAACTATCATGCCTTGAAATTATAAATCAACTGCAAAAAGAAACCCACAAATACATGGAGCTTAAACAACCTACTACTATAAAACGCCCAGATCCAAGAAGAAATAAAAGATATGATCAAAATATATAGAGAGACAAATTAGAATGAAAATACAATATAGCAAAATTTCTGGGATGCAGCAAAAGCAGTAATAAGAGGAAAGTTTATATCATTACAGCCCTAGTTCAAGAAACAAGATAAATCAAAAATAAATCTAACATCACATTTTAAAGAACTAGAGAAAGAAGGACAAAAGCAACCCCAAGTCTGCAGAAAAAAGGAAATAAAAACAAAAAGACTATATAAAAAAATCAATAAAACAAAGAGCTGGTTCTTTGAAAAGATTAATAAGATTGACAAACCCCTGAGTAGACTAAGGAAAAAAGGGAAAAGACCAATATAAACAAAATCAGAAATGAGAGAGGAGAAGTCACCACATTCACTACAGATAGACAAAGGATCGTACTAGAATATTATGAAAGACTCTATACCACCAAGTTCAATTACCTAGAAGAAATGAATAATTTCCTAGAAATATATAACCTTCCTAGACTAAATAATGAAAAATTGGAAAATCTAAATAGACAAATCGACAGTGAGGAAATTAAAACAACCATCAAAAACCTCACAAAAAATAAAAGTCCAGGATCAGATGGCTTCACCAGTGAATTCTACCAAACATTCAAAGAAGATTTTAAATGTATCTTTCTCAAACTCTTCCAAAAAGTTGAAGAGGCAATACTTCTTAACACATTTTATGAGATCAATATAATCCTGATACCAAAACCTGGCAAAGATAACACAAAAAAAGAAAACTACAGGCAATATCTCTGATGAATACAGATGCAAAAATCCTAAACAAAATATTAGCAAATTGAATACAACAGTACATCCAAAAACTAATACATCATGATCAAGTGGGTTTCATTCCAGGGACACAAAGGTGGTTCAACATACATAAATCAATATAACATACCACATTAGCAAAAGAAATGATAAAAATAATATGATATTATCTATAGATGCAGAAAAAACATTTGATAAGATGCTACATCCATTTATGTTTAGAAAACTCAACAAAATAGGATAGAGGAAAAGTACCTCAATAAAGGCCATATACTAGTATGATAAACCCTCAGCTAATATAATCGCATTGGTGAAAAATTGAAAGCTTTTCCTGTAAGATCAGGAAAAAGACAAAGTTATTCACTCTCACCACTCTTATTCAACACTAGAGGTCCAGGTGGAGTCCCTTGAGGTGGCCTGTGAGAATATAGCCGAAACTACAGTCCAGTGCCACCTCAGCTCCTACCTGCCACTCCCACTCATTTGGGTCCTACTCTGGCTGCAGAGGGCTTGTACCCAATCAGTCCCAACTAACCAGAGTAGGCTCACACCACTATAGACATAAACCCTGTGTCTAGCACCCTCACAAGGGGAGTGGCCTGTGGGATTGGGCTGAAACCAGCTCTCCAACATACCCCAAAGGGTTAAAAATTGTAAGAGGGTACAGGTCAGGCCGAGGGACCCCACTGGTGCATGTTAGGGGCTGAGGAGGGATTGCAGGAAAGGTCCAGGGCATATCTTTCCCATTTTGCCCACTCCAGATCAGCTGGACCCCAGCAGAGAGCTAACTTACCAGTCAGAGCATCTGCCCCCTGATGGTCAGTGCACGTCATAGTGAGTGGTTGAGTGCCTTAGCATAACATTAGCATATTACACTTTGATTGGTTGAACAGTCGACCAGTCACCAGATGACCAGTCACTTATCGTATTAGGCTTTTATTATATAGGATAGTACTGTAAGTCCTAGCCAGAGCAGTAAAATAAGAGAAAGAAATAAAAGGCATCCATATAGGAAGGGAAATCAAACTGTCACTTTTTGCCAATGACATGATTCTGTATATAGAAAACCCTAAATACTCTACCAAAAAAAACTATGGGAAACAATAAACCAATACAGTCAAGTTGCAGGATAAAAAATCAATGTGCAAAAATCCATTACCTTTTGTTATATTAACAATAAAATTTCAGAAAAAGAAATGAAAAAAACTATTTCTTTTATAATTTCAACTAAAAGAATAAAATACATAAGAATAAATTTAACAAAGAACTTGAAAGAACTATATACTGAAAACTTCAAAGCATTATTAAAAGAGATTGAAAAAGATACAACAAAATGGAAAAATATTCCATGTTAATAGATTGGAAGAATCAACATAGTTAAAATGGCCATATTACCCAAAACATTCTTTAAAGAAATAGAATGGATTTATATGGAACCACAAAAGACCCCAAATAGTCAAGGCAGTCCTGAGAAAAAAGAGCAAAGCTGGAGGTATCATGCTACCTTACTTCAAATTATAGTAAAGAGCTATGAAAATCTAAGCAGCATAGTATTGGCAGAAAAACAGACACACTGATCAATGGAACAGAATAGAGAACCCAGATACAAAGCCACATTTACATGGACAGATAATTTTTTTACAAAAGGAGCTAGAAACACACATGAAGTAGTCTCTTCAATAAATGGTGCTGGGAAAACTGGAAAGCCACATGCAAAAGAATGAAACTAGATTACAATTTGTCCCCATGTGCAAAAATTAATTCAAAATTGATCAAATACCTAAAGCAGAAGACCCAAAACAATCTTATATAGTAAAGAGGTGATATGCAAATTGACTACCACACCCTCACAAGATGGCTGCCTACAACCAGGCCAACAGAGGGGTTAGTGAGGGACAGACAATCGAACAACTGAACAGCAGGTTGCATGGAGTAACCAGGCCACCAAAGGGGGGAAGTTGGGGATGACCAGGCCAGCAAGGGGGAGGCAGTTAGGAGTGACCAGGCCATATGGGAGGGGCCAGTTAGGGACAACCAGGCCAGCAGGGGGGGAAATTAGGGGCAATCAGGCTAGCATTCAGAGGCAGTGAGGGATGATCAGCCTGGTGTGGGTGGGGGGGAGTTAGGAGCAACCAGGTAGGCAGGCAGGTGAGCAATTAGGATCCAGCAGTCCAGGATTGTGAAAGAAATATGCAACTGCCAGTTTAGGCCTGATCATGAATTTCATGCACCAGGCCTCTAGTAAATTACATAAAAGAAAACATGGGTACCAAACTTATGAACCTTGATTCTAGAGAAAATTTTATGAACTTGACCCCACAGGCAAGGGAAGTAAAGGAAAAAATAAATGAATGGGATTATATCAAACTAAAATGTGTCTGCACAGCAAAAGAAACTAACAACAAAACAAAGAGGCAGCCATCTGATAGGAGTTGATATTTGTAAACAGTAGCTCTGGTAAAGGTTTAATTTCCAAAATATATAAAGAACTCAACAAAACTCAACACCAAACAAACAACCTAATAAAAATAATGGGCAGAGGACCTGAAAATATACCTTTCCCAAGAAGACATGAATAGCCAACAGATATATAAAAAGATATTCAGCCTCAGCCTCACTAGCAATTAGGGAAATGCAAATCAAAACTACAATGAGATACCATCTCACAACTATTAGAGTAGCTTTTACTCACAAGAGAAATAATAAGTGTTGGAGAGGTTGTGGAGAAAAGGGAACCCTCTTTCACTGCTGGTGGGAATGTAGACTGGTACAACTACTATGGAAAAATAGTCTGGTAATTCCTCAAAAAATTAACAATAGAGCTAGCATACAACCAAGCAATCCCTCTCCTGGGTATATAACCAAAAAACTCAGAAACATGTATTTGCACTCCTATGTTCATTGCAGCATTATTCAAAGTGGACAAGACATGGAAACAGCCATAGAGCACTAAATAAAGATGTGGTACATATACACAATGAGATACTACTCACCCATAAAAAAGGATGAAATAGCACCATTTGAAACAATTTAAGTGGACCTTGAGAACATTATGCTACATGAAATAAGTCAGAAAAAGCTAAGAACCATATGATTTCACCCATACGTGGTATATAAAACCAAAACTCATGGACACATACAGCAGTATGGTGGTTGCCAGAGGGAAGGGGGTGAGGAGTAAAGGGGTCCTAAAATATGGTGACAGGAGAAGATTTGACTTTGGGTGGTGCACAAACAGTGTAATATAAAGATCTTGTAACATAGAAACCCACAGCTGAAACCCGTATGATCATATTAAACAATGGCACCACAATAAATTTAATAAAAACAAAAATAAAATAGATTAACTCAATCTTGCATTTACATAGTTTATATGACACATAATAGAAATTGTGTAAAATTATGATATTGTCATCTCTATAATTTTAATAAAATATACTAAAATTTAAGATTATGTGAAATTTATAATTAAACATATAGATTAGATTTAAAATTTTAATACATTATAAACTATGAAAAGAGTAGACATGACAAACTGTACATAAACAATACCTCAAGGTATTATATATCTATCAACTCATTGTAATTTTGGTATATTTCTTTCTGTTCCCTTTATCCTCTAAACATGTTGTTGTTGTTTTAATATGTTTTTATTGATTTAAGAGAGAGAGCAAGGGAGAGGGAGAGAGAGAGAAAGAGAAAAAAAAACTATTTGAGAGAGAAGCATCCATTGGTTGCCTTCTGGACACCCCCTACTGGGAATCGATCCACAATCCAGGCATGTGCCTTTGCTAAGAATTGAACCAGCAACCTTTTGGTTCCTGGTATGACACCTAACCAACTGAGCCACACCGACCAGGGCACATTGTTGTTGTTTTTAACACAGCTATAGTTATACATTATGTACACATTTGTATTATTTCCACACCTATATAATAAAGAGATAATATGCAAATTGACCATCACTCTAACACACAAGATGGCCGACCCATGTGGTCAAAGAGGGCCATCCCCAAGTAAACACAAAACGGCCCCACATGATGGCCAGCAGAGGAGTGCAGTTGAGAGAGACCAAGCCTGCAAGGGAGGGCAGTTGGGGGTGATCAGGTCTTCAGGGGAGGGCAGTTAGGGGTGAACAGGCCTGAAGGGGAGAATAGAGGGGGACCCAGGTCTACAGGAAAGGGCAGTTGGAGGTTACCAGGCTGGTAAGGGAGGGCAGTTGGTGTGGACCAGGCCAGCAAGGAAGGGTAGTTTGAGGAAACCAGGCCTGTAAGGGAGGGCACTTTGGGGGGACCCAGGCCTGCAGCAGAGGGCAGTTGGGGGCAACCAGATCTGCAGGGAAGGGCAGTTGGGGGGACCAGGCCTGCAGGGGAAGGCAGCTGGGGGGTCAGGTCAGTAGGGAAGGGCAGTTAGGGGCAATTGGTCTAGCAGGGGAGCAGTTAGGCATCAATCAGGCAGGCAGGAGGCAAGTGGTTGGGAACCAGCAGCCCTGGATTGTGGGAGGGATGTCCAACTGCCCATTTATGCCTGATCCCATTGGAACTGGGCTTAAATGGGCAGTCAGACATCCCTCGAGGGGTCCCAGGTTGGAGAGGGTACAGGATGAGCTGAGGAACACACACACCTCCCATGCATAAATTTTGTGCACCGGGCCTCTAGTTTAATACTATATTTTGCACATGTTTATAAATCTTCAAGAACATCATGTCCAATGGTTACTCAATATTTCATTCAGTGCATGGTGTCATAGATTAACAAATAATTTTTTACTAAATGTTTCCAATTTTATTATGATAAATTACATTCTGCTGGTCATCATTGTGTATAAAATATATTTGTGTTTAGAATGATTTCTGAAACATTCTATCATATATGTGAAGTTAGTGAGTTATGGTGATATTTTAAATAATCCTAATACTGATTTTCAAATTCATTTTTAATGTGTTTTACCAAATTCATCACAACTAACTATATATAAGGACACCTCTTTCCACACACCTTTGCTAGCATTGAGCATTTTTATTATTTTAAACTAGAGGCCCAGTGCATGAAATTTGTGCATGGGGGATGGGGTTCCCTCAGCCCATCCTATACCCTCTCCAATCCAGAACCCCTCAGGGGATGTCTAACTGCTTCTTACAATATGGGACCACTGGCCTCTAACCCCTCTACCTGCCTGATCTCCCCTAACCACCTCTTCCTGCCTGCCTAATCACCCCTAACTGTTCCCCTACTGGCCTGATCACCCCTAAAGGCCTCTGCCTAGCCCCATGCCCAGGACACAAGATCCTCTCTTCTGGTCGGCCACAGGTACCCAGGACCCAGGCTGGCTTCACCTGGGCTGGCGCAGCCACAGGGGACCATGGACAGGTAGCTTTGCCAAAGCTGCAGCTGCAGGCACTGGTGCCTAGGACAGTGGGGCAGGCAGCTTGTCCCGCTCCTGGGCTGCAGCCCCAGTTACTGGTGCCTGGGACTACAGAGGGGGTGGCTTGTCCCTCTCCCAAGTAACAGCCCCAGCCACTGGCCCAGCGTGGGCTTCTAGTGTCTCTCCTGGACAGCAGGTGGCGGCCAAGACTGTGGGGCAAGATTCTTATCCCTTTCCCAGGCCCAAGGCTGGCTGGTCCCCATTCCTCTCTTGTGAGCTCATTTGTGCCTGGCTGGTTCCCATTTTTCTCTCCCTGGAGTTGAATGTCTAAGCCTTTACATTGTGACAGCATGAGAGGGTGATGACCATTTGCATATTAGCTCTTTATTATATAGGATAATTGCTAATTTCGTAATAGATTAATCATATTTCATTGTTTAACATACATACTTTGTCTTACTTGTGAACTAACACATTTTTTATAGATTTGTTGAGAAACTTCTTATCTATTACTGTCATGTTCAATTTTTTCTTGAAGTCCCCAGGAGACATCTCATATATGCTTATGTTTACTAGTTCGTTTTCCTCTTTGGGACTAAGAAGTGGACTTAAGAAATACCTGTAGTTGTTGAATTTATTCATGCTGATTTGCTCTGAGGCAGACAGGCTTTATAAAGCAGAATGGTTTAATTTTTCTAACCAAAAGCACTGAAATTAAATGTGCACTTGAAAACCACTTGAGAAATTTGAGCTGAAAATTTCAGTGGTAAAAGACTGTCCAGGTAAGAAAGAGGCCCTTTGGAATAGTTTTGTCTTTGTGATTGCTTCCACAAAAGAAATCTGGGGAATGCATGTGTCTGAGTGACTACAAAGGGAGGCCGAGAAAGAAAAAAAGAAGTGAATAATTTAATTACAATTTAACTGTTACCTATGGTAAATTGGTGGTTTAGATAAAGCCTAAACTTCTCCTTTTACCTAAATTATTTCACAGATCTCAGGGTTCTATTGATCTATATTATTGTCCTTATGTTATTGAAGTTTATAACCTCTTATGTTTATACCTTCCACAATCACTGTCTTTTGCTGTTTAGTTTAGAGACTCTTTTTGTCTGAGTCACCTAGGTGTCAGCGATAAGTACTAGAGAAAGAGACAGAAACATCAGGGTGAGGGACTGTAAGAATCTTAATTGACCATTTGGCATGTTTTCTAGAGACGTGACAAGTAATAATTAAGACTGCTTAATTAGTTTCTGAATATTGGAATGAGGAACAGTAACAAAACTGAATGGTGCTAATGAAAAACTGAATTTCTATAATCAAAACAGCTCTATCTTCAGGTAAGACTCCTACATACAATATGTGTATCGCCTTTCTTTTTGCATAAGAAAAATAAGAGTTGAATTGCCACAGTGATCAAAACCAAAGATCCGATGTAATTCTTACAATTAAAGGTGTTCTTTAATGCTAGAAAGATACTTAAAAGTTTAAAGGTGAAATTTTTCATGTAAAAGAAGTATTGTGAGGCAAACAAGGTATCAGGTATATTGCGGTGGATATTTAGTAAAATGATGTAAGGGG
Source organism: Lasiurus cinereus (assembly GCA_011751065.1). Classification (NCBI taxonomy): domain Eukaryota; kingdom Metazoa; phylum Chordata; class Mammalia; order Chiroptera; family Vespertilionidae; genus Lasiurus; species Lasiurus cinereus. Next base: position 4,381,137 of record JAAGEH010000037.1, read on the forward strand.
TTAGCATCCAATATATGAGGTGAAACAATTAAAATAATAGAAGTATACATATCTGGAAAGCACACTGTTGTATTTAATTTTTCCTTTCTAAAATTCTGAACAGGTTCCATTAGATAAAGACCCTCCCTCCTCCCACAAATTTATTCTTAAATCTAACATTAGCTCTAACTGGTTTGGCTCAGTGGATAGAGCATCGGCCTACGGACTCAAAAGTCCCAGGTTCGATTCTGGTCAAGGGCATGTACCTTGGTTGCTAGCACATCCCCAGTAGAGAGTGTGCAAGAGTCAGCTGATGGATGTTTCTCTCTCATTGATGTTTCTAACTCTCTATCCCTCTCCCTTCCTCTCTGTAAAAAATCAATAAAATATATTTAAAAATAAAGCTAACATTAAAACATAAGTACTTTGAGATGTTGTTAAATTAGAATTGTGTGGCAGGGTCTATGATTTATTTATTTTTTGAATTTCCAGACTCTATTAGTTATATAAAATGTTTAGCAGATATCTGTACAGTGGAATTTTAAACAATTATCAGAATGAATCAGCACTTCCAAGAGATTTCCCAATATCCTTTCTTTGATTTTTCTTGCTATTTTTTTTAATTTTTTTTCTGTTGCCTAATTGTGAATATGTGTGTGGATGCAGTTTCCCTCTTCCAGGCCAAACAGTTGGGATTTCCTTCACTATTAAGAGCCAGCAACAGCCAAACCCAAGTTTCTAAGGTTGCAAAATGGATGGAATTCTCAGGGGCACTTTGTCCCAGAGCATGTGGAATTTGAAAACAAAAGCAGATTGGTCTCAGAGAAAGACAGCTTGATGATGATGATTTTAATGATTAAATAGAAATCAAACAAGGTAGCATTGAGGGATTTAGCGAACTGGGAAGCTGTCAGAGGGTCACAGAGGAGAGGAAAGGGGAGTTTCAGAAAATTTCTGTGAACCATAGGCAAAGCCATAATGCTGGAAGAGCCCTGAAGGCCAAGGACAATAGATGTGTTTGCTGCCCTGATTAGTAATTGCAGGAGATGCAGATGGCTGTTTAACCCATTAGTCAGCATGGGGAGCCATCGGGGAATATGTGGCAGCTTCATGTAGCCAGACCCAAATAAGTGGCAGACAGCTTGAGCTGGGCTCTTTGTGTTGGTTGCTGGCCTTATTTAAAATAGCAGTAATAAAATGCCTACTGGGTTGTAGCTTCACTTTTTTGTTTTTCTTTTGGTCAAGCATTGGTGAATAGCAGGGTGATGTCAGGAAGTTTAGTTCAGTTCTGCTTTGATATTTTTATCTTCCCTATTTCCTGAAACTCACAGCCATGAACTTTCTTCAAAACATGCAATAAAAAATGTTCGATGGTGACACAGTTAAGTTCTCCCTTTAGGTACACTAACTGCTCAACCTTAAACTCATCCAAGTCACCCCTATAGCAGCACAGCAGCCTGGCTCTGTTCAGGTGTGAAACTCGAGGACAGCCATATCAAATTCAGATGTAATGGCAGGTGAATTCTGTAGGTGAATGAATATACCTGTTGTAATGTGCTTAAAATACATAAAACGGCTTTAGGGAATATTACCCATTAAAGGCAGACACCAGAGAGGCTGATGCGTAAGATAAGTATATAACATATGCACTGTTTCAGGCATTCTTTGATTTGTGGTTAATCTAATTTTGGTGGCTTGCTCAACTTTGCATTTCAGTGAAATAATTTTTGAATACTGTAAAATAAAACAGAAGTTTGTTTTTGTTATACAAATAAAAAAACCAGATTTCCAATTTGAACATGCCTATCATATCAGGTCTTCTGACACAATATTTAACTGGTTCAGAAGACTCTAGTATAACCTTTGCTCTCCTTATAAGGTTATACCAAATGAGTTAGAAAAAAAATGCCTTAAGTAATAGTTGACCATGCTCAATTTCAGATTAGAAACTCTTTGGGACTATTTTAAAATTATTGTTCTTCCTATATAAAGAGAGAACATGGAAGACAAGGAGGAAAATCTGGACCAGGCTTCCACTCAGTTCCTGCCTGTGGGTAAAGTAGGCTTCATTCATAGAGCTTCCTCCCACAGAATAATTGGGGCATATGCTGGGTTAAACAAAGCTGAAGAATTGTCTTTGTTATGAGTAGTCTCAGAGTTTTTCTGTTTTTTTTTTAATTTTATTTCAATTACAGTTGACATTCAATATTATTTTATATTAGTTTCAGGTGTACAGCACAGTGATTAGACAACTGTATAGTTTACAAAGTGGTCCCCCAGTTATTTCAAGCACCCACTTGGCTTCATACATAGTTATTACAACATTATTGACTGTATTCCCTATGCTGTACTTTACATCCCGAGGACTATTCTGTGACTATCAACTTTGCTTAAGTACATTGCAAAATTTATAAAATGAATATAGGCAATGTCTGATATACTTATTCAATTTCACTGAATCCCCTGTGCTTTCTGTTACAGAATATGTCATGAGGTAGGAAGCTGAGACAGAAATGGTCTTTTGAAACTGTGAGGCTGAACCATCTCCTTTGCTATATCAAAACAGAAAATACTAGAGTTGCTGTTGAAAGCCAGTTTAAGATCCAAATCTCATGAAGATGAGGGGGCCAGGATAACTTTCTAACTCATTTCCTGTGTGGTGCAGATTTCTTTTTCTAAATGACAACACTAAATTTGGGGTGAAAATATGATTTTGTGGTCAAATGAGTTTAGGAAAAGCCTGATTCAACAAAAGTAAGCATTTTTTTTAAAGGTACCTATTAGAATGTTTTTTTTTTAAAGCAGACATTTCTTGGGCTGGCTACTTAGATCACAAAATGTTCCCCTCTTCTGGGAACTGCTCCTGTTACTCAGAAATATGTCATCTGCAGTCACATATATTATGATTCCCAGGCCATAGCTGATTGGTCAAGGAATAAAATATTTGAACTTCACAGATCCATTTGGAATAATTGTCCTCATAGCACTGTGTGTGTGTGTGTGTGTGTGTGTGTGTGTGTGTGTGTGTGTATCAGAGAGGAAGGGAGATGAAGAGAAAGATAGAAACATCAATGATGAGAGATAATCATTGATAAACTGCCTCCTGCACATCCCCTACTGGGGATTGAACTGCAATCCAGGCAAGTGACCCTGACCGCAATCGAACCCATGACCCTTCAGTCTGCAGGCCGATGCTCTAGCCACTGAGCTAACTAGCTAGGTCATCATCATATCATTTTAAGCTGAGAGATACAGAAGTTTTAAGCTGGTGACTGTGTCACTTAAGTGTTCCATTAGAAGTGATTTTGAAATCTGACTCAACTTCACACTCATGGAAGTTATGCAAAAATGCTGATTCATGTGCCCTCCCCAGGATCTCTAAATCAGAATGTCTTACACCTGATTTACACAAAAATGTTTCATAATGAGAGCTAAAAATTACTGAAGACTCACCGTGCACTCTATGCCAAGTCCTGGAGTTCTTCACAAGATCTCCTGGGGGATTTTATGCATCCTGTCCAGCACTGGTGTAAAGGTGCCCATTTGGGAAGTTCTGGCAACTTGTGCTGATGACATGCTCAGTAGTTAATCTTACTGAAGTTCAGTAATGCAACTGTCCCTTTGATTTCTGTGTATTATCAGAGTATCCTTTCAATAAATTCACTTTTAGTTTTATACCAGTTCAAATTAATTTTGGTTGCTTGCAACCAAAAGAATCTTAACTAATACAATTGTGTAAATTTCCTAGAAGGAGATTATAGTATCCAGTGCTTCACCAACATATTTGAATGCTTGTCTCGAGGAGCTTCTTGTTACACCAGTGTTGCAACTCACATGCTTTGGGGGAGCATTAATTCAAGGCAGTACTCTTAAAACTTCTTTGTCCCATGTACACATAAAGTAATTATTAAAATTCGGCGGCACAGCACAAAATACATTTTTTGCCAATCTGACAAAAATAGGCATAATTTTTATTCATTCACACCAGATGGCTATTATGTTGGCTATTGTCATTTTTTAATTTGACAATTAAGGGAACAAAGATCAGTGCTCCTGTCTAAATAGTCAGGTAATATATGTTCTAAAAAATTTTATCAGCACACCAGTGTGCCTGCCTCTGCATATCAGTTGAAAATCGCTGGTTTAAGGTAATTCATTTAACAGTGTTATGAATTTGCTATAGGCTACACAGTAAATGTTTGGTTTCTTTACAAACATTAATTGCTTTACTATATGGTCTTAGAATGAAGGTCACTCAAAGATGATATACACAATTGAATGCAATTAAATAAAACCTAATATTCAGTTTCAGGATTTCTTTGGGAAACTGGAAGTCAGGGCTCTCCCTCAGTAATGAAGTGCTACTTGCATATGATAAGTTTTTTTTCCACTCACCTACGTGTTTTACATAGAAGACATCACACTCTGCAGTGTACTCAGACAGATTAGGCCATGGCTGCTCATTCTATGGCCATAATTAAAGAAAAAAGTGTTATTAAAGGAATAGACAAAAAATAATAAATTTTTCCTTCTAAATACCTGAAAGTTTATGGAAATGCAGAAAAATAACAGGATAAATAGCAGCAGATTCAGTTGAAATTCAAATTCTGCCATTTATTAGTTCTGTCCAATTGAACAAGGGCCTCTACTTCTCTAAGCCTCTTTTCTGTCTTACATAAGGAGATAATAATTCCTCTTATATTTTTTATGTTAGAACTAATGAAATTATAGTAATTATAATAGTAGTTACCATTTATTAATACATTTCTACATGCCAAGTACTATGCTACACCTTTTTAATTTATTACCTTATTTAATTTTCTAAACAATTCTGTGAGGTGATTACTACTCATTTTTCTATTTTGTAGAAGGAAACTTAAACTAGAAATGTTAAGAGCATTGCCTAGGGATGCTCAGAATAAAAAAGAATAGTAAGGATACAAAACTAGGCAGTTGGACTTCAATACCTACATATTGTAAGCACTCAGGATTTAACTGTTGCCTTCAGGAAGTTCTGTCTTTCCCTGTGACTAATCAGTGGCAGAGAAACATGTTATTACAATATATTTAAATTGTGAAGGAAAAATATTAAAAATTTGTATGGATGACACTCATGAATTTTGGCTTTTTTTCTTGGTCAAGTTAGGAATCTTTGAAAGGATAATTTCAGTAGAGGACAGAGAGCATTGAATTGAAAGAATCACTGTAAAACAAGGATAATTGACTGGAGTACCTGCATTGTAGAGAGAAAGCTGAGGGAGTGATAGAATTTGGGTGGGATTAGTGAGAAAAAAAAATGTTATTTGAGGTAAGGGTTTTAACTAGAGTAGACATGTGGAATGGGCTACCACAAGCAGGGATAAAATGTTCCATTAGAATAGTAAAGATAAGCAAATTAGTTTGTTTAGATGAAGAACATGATTTAAATTCAAAAGTGCAAGAACAATAAAGATAGCTAGATTGAGAAATGGCTCCAGGATAAAGTGCTCACCTCACCTTCTCATATAGAAGCTAACATTTATTGGATGGTAACTCTATGTGAGGCACTACCTTAATTATTTTATTTGTATAAAACCATCTAATGTTCATATAAACCCTATGAAGTTGGCAAAATTCTGAGATCTTATTTTACAGTTGAGGAAAATGAGAAACATGTAAGTTCAATAACTTATATAAGGCTACTAGGAAGTGGAAGAATCAGCACTCAAAGCCAGGAAATTAAGCTTCAGAATTGAGATCTTTACCAATATTCTATATCACTTTGTAGCTTGGGTTGGCTTTATTAGGTTGCTCCCTTTCTCATAAAACTAAAGTAGCTTCTTATTACTTTTACTAGCAAATTTACATTCCTCTACCTGGACCTTTAGAGATCTCTATCAACTTGCCACTCTTGATCACCAACATATTTTTCATCAGTCTCCCCAAATGGACCCGCCTCTATTATAGGTAAATTAATCTTGGCATTCTCTCCTCTCCTCTTCTCTCTCTCTCTCTCTCTCTCTCTCTCTCTCTCTCTCTCTCTCTCTCTTCTCCTCTCTTTCTCTCTCTCGCTCTGCCATTCCATTGTCTCTGAACTCCTTTAACATTCGACTCCAAAAATTTAGTCATTGCCTCCAAGAAGCCCTCTTTGATTTCTTCACATCAAATATCAATTATAAATTACTCTTCTTCCTCACAAAATATATCAGCTCAATAGATATTGATTATTTTGCCCTTAGTAACCTTACTTGATAAGTAATATTGAGTCTGTATTTTTGAGTGTCTTTTCACTTAATAGATTATCAGATCTTTGTGAACAGTGTATTTGTATATTATACCCATACCCATTCATTTGATATTGACCACATAGAATAGGTGAAACCAATGGGAAAACAGTAGCAAAAATAGGATTTTTTTTCTGAAACAAGCCTAAGTTCATATTATTAATATTTTTTCCAAACAGAAAGTAATACAAGCATACCATTCTTTTTTGTTAATATGTGTGTGTGTGTTTTTACTGACTTCAGAGAGAAAAGGACAAGGAGAAACAAAACTATTAATGATGAGAGAAAACCATTGATCAGTTGCCTCCTGCACATCCCCTGCTGGGGATCAAGCCCACAACCTGTGACCTCCTGGTTCATAAGTTGACCCTCAACCAAGCAGGCATACCATTTCTTGATTGCACTTTGCAGATATTGTGCTTTTGTTGTTGGCATCATTTTTACAACATCATTTGCTTGCTTCATTTCTCTGTGTCACATTTTGGTAATAGTCTCAATATTTCAGATTTTTCATTATTATTATTATTTGTTATAGAGATTTGTAATCAGCAATTGTTGATGTTGCTATTGTAATTGTTTTGGGGCACCATGAACTGTGCTCATATAAGACTATTAACTTTAAAAAAGAAAAATGGTGGCAGAATAGAGGGTCATGTCCTGAGCCTTCTCCCAGAAGACAGAGAGAACAGTTAAGGGTCACACAAGGAGTGTTTGTTGGCGATTTAAGATAAACTATACCCCAGAAGAAGGAGGGAGACTGCTGGACAGGGCTCCCCTGACTGGGAAACCCCCACTGCTATTGGGTTCCCTACCTGAACCTCCAGCTGGGAGGTGGAGACCGCACCATCTTGAAGGGGAAAGTGGATGTTTACTGAAGCCTGAAAATCTATAGCTGCAGCACCCACCAAACAACTCCGAGCCCCAGAACACCGCTCCCCAATAGGCAAAAACACTCAGATTCAGAGAAGCTCCACATGCCATATGGAAAGGTCAGATTTCGCCTGGGATAAGATGAGGTTTCTGGTCCCACAGAACAGAGAGATGTGCACACTATGGGAATTGGACTGGGAGAAATCTGCACCTAGAGAAATCAGTGGCTACTGTGAAGGGTTTGATTCCTGAATGTGGAAGGGGCCCTCAAATCTGTTAACAGAGGGGATCTCTAGAAAGCAACCCATTTTGTTCTGATACAGTAGGACAGCCAGGGAGTTATTAAAGTGTGCTGGCTGATTAGACAGGAGCGGGGAAAGGGGACTGTGCAGACTGGCACACTTTCCTCTTCAGACCAATGCTTCTGATTGATAAGCCCAATACAAAGGATCACCCAGTTGGGGACAACCTGGGCGAATGCAGGGGAAAGTTTTTTTTTTGGGGAGCCTGGGGATCAGAGTGGAGAGTGACCTTTTGAGAACCAGCTCTGTGGTAGCCCACACCCACAAACCACAAACCGCTATTGAGTGCCAAAGGGACAGCAGGATCTAAGCACAAGCTAGAGAGAACCTATAGTCTCAGAGGTCAATTCAGAAACATTGCTACCAGGGGCTGACTCACAAATTGACTCTTGTGTAATCACAAAAGAATAAAGAGATTAAGACATACCCACTGGCTTAAAAACTAGTGGAACACAGGGAACTGCAATATTTTCCTGACTGGGAAACAGGCATGCCAAACAGATCAATAGAGGAAGTGAATAACCTTCATTACTACACACTCTATTATTTTTATTTTTTATTTTTTTCTTTATTTTTTAAAATTTCTTATTTTTTCATGTTATTAAGAAACTATTTTTTTTCTTTTTTCCTTAGTTGACTTTACCTTTTAAATTACTACATTTTAATTTTTAATCAATATTATTACTACTATTATTTTACCTTTTTGAAAAAAAAAGTGTCATTTTATTTTCTCTTTATTTTACTTTGGTATTAGAGTTCTACATTCTAATTTCATCTTTCCTTTAGCATCATTTTATTCCATCTCAAATCTACCTTTAAGCCTTCACTCTCTTCATGACATTTCCCCTATTGTTGTCCTGTTTCTCTTACCCTGTTCCTACTTTAGATTTTTCCTATTCTTTCTTTTTACCCCCTATTAAAATTTCACCCCACTTATACATCTAATTTCCAAACCCCTGCTCTAAGTCCTTAGACACCTCTCTCTTCTCTGTCTTCATTATCCAAAAAAATTGCTTTTCTCTCTGTCCGTTTGTTGTTGTTTGCTTACTTGTTGAGTATAGCAATTTTTTACACATTATTGTGAGATTATTTTGCTTATTCTTCTTACTTTGTTTGAGTTTTTGGTTGCTTTGATTTTGTTTGTTTTTTACTTCTGTTTTCCTCCCCTCCCTCGATATTAGTTGTTGTTTGTACTTTGCATTAATTTCCAGGTACTTGTAGCTGGCATTTGTTGGGATTAGTGCTATTCTATTGCAGTTTTCTCCCAATATATAAAATTTGTTCCCCATCTCTTTCTTAATCTCTTTCTTTTCTCACTTATTCTTTTTCTTTTTCTTTTTTTCTTTTTTCTTCCTTCTCCCAAATTCATTTTGGCACTCCTTTCTTTTCTTCCCATATCTATTTCTTCTTCTTTTTTCTCTCCTTCTTTCTCTCCTATACTCTAATTTGTCTCTCTCTGGTGGTCACCTTTATTTGTGGCTAATAATATTGTGAATACATTTCTGTTCAGTGCCTTGTGCATTGTACAATGTTGTGTTTATTCTGTGCCTTTAAATCAAAACAGGAGAGAGATAACTACATAACCAGACAACCAGAGAAGAGATACCATGGGCAGACAGCCTGCATATGAAAGAAAAGCAAGAATCACCAGAAAAGGAAATAAACAAAATGGAGGCAAGCAACGTCCCAGAGAAATAATTCAGAGAAATGGTTATAAGGTGGCTGAAAAGAATGAAAGACAGATTCAACAACATGAGTAGGAACCAAGAGGAAATAAAGAAGAACCAAGAAGAAATGAAAAATGACATCACTGCTGTAAAGAATTCAATAGAAAGCATCAAAAGTAGACTAGAAGAAGCAGAGGACTGCATCAGTGAGCTAGAAGACAAGGCAGGAAAAAAATACCCAAATACAGCAGATTCTAGGAAAGCCTAAAGGAATTTTGGGTTAACACAAAACAAAAGACCATCTGCATAATAGGAGCTCCAGAAAGAGAGGAAACTGAGCAAGGAATAGAAAACCTGTTTGAAGAAATAACGACAGAAAAATTCCGTGCTATAGGGAAGAAAAAACCCACACAAATCCAAGAAGCTAACAGACTCCCAAGTGAAAGGAAACCCAAAAGACCGACACCAAGGAACATTATAATTAAATTGATAAACACCAAGGACAAAGCAAAAATCATAAAAGCGGCCAGAGAGAGACCAAAAGTTACCTACAAAGGAACCCCTATCAGACTAGTGACTGATTTCTCAACAGAAACTCATCGAGCCAGAAGGGAATGGAATGAAATATACAAAGTCATGCAAAGGAAGGGTCTGAATCCAAGAATACTGTACCCAGCAAGGTTATCAATGAAAATTGAAGGTGAAATCAGAAGCTTCCTAGACACAAAAAGGATTAAGGGAATTTGGTACCACCAAATCAGAAATGCAAGAAATGCTAAAAGTTCTGCTGTAAAAAAAAAAAAAGAAAGAAAGAAAGAAATAGGAAGCAAAGAAGAAACACAGGGGAAAAGAATAAAAATGGCAATGAATAAGTACCTATCAATAATAACTTTAAATGTAAATGGATTAAATGCTCCAATCAAAAGACATAGGGTAATAGATAGGATAAGAAAACATGACCCATATTTCTGCTGTCTACAAGAAACCCACCTCAGAAAAAATGATGCACAAAGACTGAGGGTGAAGAGATGGAAAACGTTTTATTCAGGCAAATGGAAATGAAAAAGAAAGCTGAGGTAGCAATACTTGTATCTGACAAAGTAGATCTCAAAGTGAAGGACATAACAAGAGATAAGGAAGGCCTCTTCATAATACTAAAAGGAGCAATCCAACAAGTAGAAATAACTCCGGTAAACATATACACACCCAATACAGGAAAACCTAAATACATAAAAATCTCCTGGATAATATCAAGAAAGAGATTGACAACAATACCTCCATGGTAGGAGACTTTAATATGCCACTATCACCACTGGATAAATTATCTAAACAAAAAGTCAGAAAAGAAACATCAATCCTAAAGGACTCACTAGACCAGGTGGAATTAATTGACATCTTCAGAACATTTCACCCTAAGCCACAGAATATACATTATTCTCAAGTGCACATGTGTCATTTTCAAAGATAGATCATATGTTGTGTCATAGGCAAAGTCTCTTCAAATTCAAGAAGGTAAAAATCATATCAAGCATTTTCTCAGATCAGAGTGGCATAAAACCGGAAATCAACTACCATAAAAACAATACAAATAAATCAAACACATAGAGACTAAACAGCATGCTTCTAAACAATGAATACGTTTTCAGAGAGATCAAGGAAGAAATAAAAAACATCATGGCAACAAATGACAATGACAACACAACAATACAAAATCTATGGGACATAGTGAAAGCAGTTTTGAGAGGGAAGTTCATAGCTCTACAAGCCTACTGCAAAAAAACAAAAACAAAATACAAAAAAAAAACAAGAAACAATGGTAGTAAATTTTTTAACTCTACAACTCAAAGAGCTATAAAGAGAGCAACAAGAAAAGCCCAGTGTAAGCAGAAGGAAGGAAACAGTAAAGATCAGAGTAGGGATAAATGATATAGAGACCAAAGAAACAATGCAAAAGATCAATAAAACCAAGAGCCGGTTCTTTGAAAGGATAAAAAGATTGATAAACCTCCTGCTACTCTTACCAAGAAGCAAAGAGAGATGATTCAAATAAACAAAATCAGAAATGAAAGAGGGGAAATAACAACAGGCCTCTACAAAATACAAAGGATTGTTAAAAAATACTATGAACAACTCTATTCCAACAAACTGGAAAACCTGAAGGAAATTCACATATTCCTAGAAAAATATAACCTTCCAAACCATAATCCAGAAGAATCTAAACATCTCAGAAGACCAATAACTATGGAAGAAATTGAAGTAGTCATCAAAAAGCTTCCAGCAAACAAAAGCCCGTAAGTTTTATCAAACATTCAAGGAAGAATTAAAACCTATCCCCCTCAGACTATTCCAATAAATTCAAGAGGAAGGATCACTTCCAAGAATCTTCTTTTGGTATCAGGATCACCCTTATACCAAAACCAGATAAAGAACACAATGAAAGAGAATTACAGGCTAATATCCCCCATGAATGTAGATGCCAAAATCCTAAACAAAATTCTAGCAAATGAGACCAGCAGCACATCAGAAAGATCATACATCATGCCCAAGTAGGATTTATCCCAGGAATGCAAGGATGATACCACATCTACAAATCAATAAACTGATATATCACATAAACAAATTGAGAGATAAAAATCACATAATCATATCAATTGATGTAGAAAATGCATTTGACAAAATCTAACACCCTTTCTTGGTTAAAAACTCTCAACAAGGTGGGAATAGAAATATCATACCGCAACATCATAAAAGCCATATATGATAAACCCACAGCTAACATAATACTCAATGGGCCAAAACGAAAATCATTTCCCCTAAGAACAGGAACAAGACAGGGATGCCCACTCTCACCACTCCTGTTTGACATAGTACTGGAAGTATTAGTCATTGCAATTAGAGAAGAAGAAGAAATAAAAGGCATCCAAACTAAAAAAGAAGAAGTAAAGCTGTCTTTATTTGCAGATTACATGATACTGTATATAAAAAACCTGAAAGACTCCATAAAAAAACTAATAGACTTAATAAATGAATTTGGTAATGTAGCAGGATACAAAATTAATGCCAAGAAATCTATGGCATTTCTATACACCAATAGTGAACTTACAGAAAGGGAGACTAAAAAAGCAATCCCATTTACCATCGCACCAAAAAATTTAAGATACCTAGGAATAAAGTTAACTAAGGAAGTAAAAGACCTATACACAGAAAACTACAGGACACTGAAAAAAGAGATAGAGGAAGATGTAAACAAATGGAAGAGCATACCATGCTCATGGATTGGTAAAATCAACATCATTAAAATGTCCATACTACCCAAAGCAATCTATAGATTCAATGCACTCCCCATTAAAATTCCAATGGCATATTTCACAGACCAAGAATTATCTACAAAGATTCATCTGGAACAAAAAAAAGACCTCAAATAGCCACAGCATTCCTGAGAAAGAAGAATAAAGTAGGTGGCATCTCAATACCAGATATCAAGCTATATTACAAAACAACTATTCTCAAAACAGCCTGGTACTTGCACAAAAACAGACATATGGAATAGTATAGGGAATCCAGATATCCACCCAAACCACTATGCTCAATTAATATTTGACAAAGGAAGCATGAACATACAATGGAGTCAAGACAGTCCCTTCTATAAATGGTGTTGGGAAAATTGGACAGATACCTGCAAAAAAAAAAAAGAAAGAAAGAAAGAAAGAAAGAAAGAAAGAAAGAAAGAAAGAAAGAAAGAAACTAGACCACCAACTTACACCATACTCAAAAATAAACCCAAAATGAGTACAGGACTTAAACATAAGATGGGAAACCATATAAATACTAGAGGAATCCACATGCAGCAAAATCTCAGACATATGCAGAAGGAACCTCTTCACCGATAGTGCTCCTAGAGCAATGGAAGCTAAAGAGAAAGTAAGCAATGAGATTACATCAAAATTAAAAGCTTTTGCACAGCAAAAGAAGCCATCAACAAAACAACAAGAACACCCACTGTATGGGAGAATATGTTTGCAAATGTTATCACTAATAAAGGTTTAATTTCCAACATGTATAGGCAACTTATACAATTGAATAAAAGAAAGATATATGATCAAAAAAAAGGGGGGGCAATGGACCTAAACAGAATCTTTTTGAAAGAAGACAGAAGAAAGGCCAGGAGACACATGGAAACATGCTCAAAGTCACTAATTATCCTTGAGATGCAAATCAAAATGATCATGCGATACCGTCTCACCCTATCAGAATGGCAATCATCAACAAATCAACAAATGACAAGTGTTGGTGAGGATGTGGAGAAAAAGGAACCTTTGTGCACTTCTGGTGGGAATGCAGACTGTTGCAGCCACTGTGGAGAACAGTATGGAGTTTTCTCAAAAAACTAAAAATGGAACTCCCATTTCACCCAGTAATCCCACTCCTAGGAGTATATCCTAAGAAACTAGAATCACCAATCAGAAAGGATATGTGCATTCCTATGTTCATAGCAGCACAATTTACAATAGCTAAGATTTGGAAACAGCCTAGATGCGCATCAGCAGATGACTGGATCAGAAAACTATGATATTTACACAATGAAATACTATGCTGCCATAAAAAGAAGGAATTCTTACTATTTGCTGCAACCTGGATGGAACCGGAGAGCATTATGCTAAGTGAAATTAGCCAGTCAATGAAAGAAAAATACCATATGATCTCACTCATTTATGGACAATAAAGTACACCATAAACTTATGAACAAAAAGATAGATACAGTGTTAGTAAAGCATCAAATAGACTGTGAAAGTATAGTGGAAAGTTTAGGGAGAGGAGGGTTAAATAAGAGATCAACCAAAGGACTTGTCTGCATGCATGTAAGCACAACCAATGGACACAAGACACTGGTGGGTTATGGCATTCATGGGAATGGGTGAGGGAGGCAATGAGAAGATATGTACACATGTAACACATTAATAAAAATAGAAATAAAAAAGACTATTAACTTAATGGATAAATGTGTGTATTCTGACTGTTCCACTGACAGGCCATTACCCATCTTTCTTCTCCTTCTGGGGCCTCCCTATTCCTTGAGATACAACAGTATTGAAAATAGGCCAATTATCAACCTTATTGTGGGTTCTAAGTGTTCAAGTCAAAGGAAGAGTCTCTTGTGTACTCCTGGTGAATATTCTGTGAAAGTTGTTGAAATGAAACACAGGTTTTAGGCTATTATATAAACTTAGTTGATAAAGTAGCAGAATGGTTTGAGATGATTGACTTCAATTTTGAAATAAGTTCTACTGTGTGTAAAATGCTATCAAATAACATTGCATGCTACAGAGAAATTGTTAGTGAAATGAAGAGTCAACCCATGTGTTAGGTCTAATAAATAATTGATTTGATGCCCCCTTCCCTAAGAACTGACCTTTAGGCCACTTCACAACGGACATTTCACTTGTTTAGATCACATTCCACTTGCTAAGGCCATTATCTCTCTCCTCTGGAGTTTCCCAGAATCTGGACCTGCACAGAGAATTCTTTGCCCAGAAAAAGCCCGCCTAGAGTCCTTTAAAAACTCCTGACTCCTCATCTTTGGGAGCTGGTGCCATTTTGGGTCTCAGCCCATCTGGATATCCAGATGACCTAATAAATTCATAATTTTCACCCCTTTTGGCCTTTTGCGTTCTTTCTTCAGCTACCCTAACCACCATGTGGTGAACTTTATTGTCTTATTTTAAGAAATTGCCACAGCCTCCCCTACCTTCAGTAACTGACATTTTGATCAGTTAGCAGCCATCAATATCGAGGCAAGTCCCTCGACCAGCAAAAAGAATACAACTTGCTGAAGGTTCAGATGATGGTAAAAACTTTTAGCAACATTTTAAAATTAAGGTCTGCCCTGGCCAGTGTTGCTCAGGTGGTTGGGTGTCATCCATGTACAAGGAGGTCTGCTGTTGATTCCTGGTCAAGGGCACATGCCCGGATTGTGGCTCAGTCCTTGGCAAGTGCTGTGCAAGAGGCAGCTAATCCATGTTTCTCTCTTATTGATGTTTCTCTCTCTTTCCTTTTCCCTTTCTCTCTCTCTAAAAAACAATAAACTTTTCTTTAAAAAAAATTAAGGTCTGTATATTTTTTAAGAGAAGCTGCTATTGCACCCTTAATAGACTACAGTATAGTGCAGTGGTCGGCAAACTGCGGTTCATGAACCACGGTTTCCCCTTCTTTTGACTAATGAGTTTGCCAACCACTGGTATAGTGTACATAACTTTTCTATGCAGTGGGAAAAAATTATGTGGTTTGTTTTATTGCCATTAAAGTTGTCTGAAACTAAATCTGCAATAGCTCCTAGGTATGCGTGTACTGGTGTTGTGAAGCTTGAGGCTCATTTTCTTTCTTGTGAAAATCAGAGTATTGGTTCAAGAAACAACAGACTTCTTTTTAAAACAAATGTAGATGAATAATGCCTTTTGAAAACCAAGTTTTGATTATACAAAGCCCCGCAGAGATTATTTCATAATTACTGAAAAATGGCAAGTATCCCACATAATACCCTTTTATTCTGAATATGGAAATACACTTGCATAAGTGCAGATATTTGAGGATGAAACAGTAGAGAAGATACCCCTTTGTGTTTAGTGGAATGGTGCCAGTTGGTACTTGCTAATTCAGCCAAGGTTCTCTCTGCTTATGGCAAAGCCTGCCTGTCCCTTTAGCTACTCAAATACTGGATTATTCATTTTCTTTTTGGAAAATGCCAGAGTGGAAATGCCCACGATGCTTGTTGTTTATCATGAATAACTGTTAGGGGAGATCCCTTGTTAGAAGAAAAACTGAACAAGACACAGTAACAATAATAAATTTGAATGTCGTGGAATTCTTTGTGTGTGTGTGCACATGTGCATGTAAGTGTGTATGTTAATGTATATCAAAGCCTTCATGTGGGTTTTGTTTTCTCTGAATACTCTGTGTTTCTATGGCATCTTTTTTTGTGGGGTTCCAAGCTGAGATTAAAAGAGCTAACATAAGTGACCCAGTGTTTACTCAGTGTCCAGATAGTACCTGGCTCTTTTTTGAGTTACATAATAAAGACTATTTGTGGGTTTTGCCTTATAAAATCATGTCCTTAAATAGGTATAAAGCCTTAGCCAGCTTCGCTCAGTGGATAGTCAGTCTGCAGACTGAAGGGTCTCAGGGTTGATTCTGGCCAAGGGCACATGCCTGGGTTATGGGCTTGATCTCCAGTGGGAGTTGTGCAGGAGGCAGCCAACCAATTCTCTCACATCATTGATGTTTCTATCTCTCTCTCCTTCTCTCTTCCTCTCTGAAATCAATAAAGAAATATATATTAAAAAATAGGTATACAATCATCTAACTATATGGATGAGGTAGTTGTGAATAAAATGAATATGGAAACTACAAAAAGGTAACAGAGAAATTGTTATTAGAAATTGTATTTGCAATGACAAATTAAAACACAAAAATCTTTGTTTCCAACTAGCTGAGTTTATTAAAGCAAGGTATTGAGGAAAAGTGTAACGGATTTAGAAATTAAGTCAGGGTTCAAAGACCTGAGTTCTGGTTTCAGTGCTATACTTAAGTGGCTGTTTGACATAAGCAAGGAGATTTCTCTCCCTGCCCTCACAAAAAAAGAGTATCTATTTGTGAAAACACAGTTCAAGCTTTATTAGTAATATTAGAGACCCAGTGCATGAAATTCGTACAATAGGAGGGAAGGGTCCCTCAGCCAAACCTGCCCCCTCTCACAGACTGGGAGCACTCAGGGAATGTCCTACTAATGTGAGCAGGCCTAAACCACAGTCTGGTATCCCTCTGCAGGAGGCGACCAGGCTAATCAGGAAAAGGCACCAGCCACATCACCCCACTGCTGCTACCACTACCAGCTGCCACAGCCGCCAAGGTGTTTTAATCAACACAGACTCCAGTCCCTTCACCATGAAAAAAGGACAACTTTCTTTAGGCATTTTTAATATGTGTCTTTCATAGGATATGGCAATTCTTTTTTGTTTTTTTTATCCTCACCTGAAGATATGTTTCCATTGATTTTTAAAGAGTTTGGAAGAGAGAGAGAAATACAGAAAGAAACATCTATGTGAGAGGGACACTTCAATTGGTTGCCTCCTGCATGAGCCTTGACCTGGGCCTCGGCCAAGAAAGAGCCTGTAACCTAGGTACATGCCCTTGATCAGAATCAAACTCAGACCTTGTGGTCAGCAGGCCGAGCTCTATCCATTCAGCCAAACTGGCTAGGGAAGGATATGACATTTCTTAGCCCAGTTGTCAGCAAACTCATTAGTCAACAGAGCCAAATATCAAAAGTACAACAATTGAAATTTCTTTTGAGAGCCAACTTTTTTAAACTTTAACTTCTTCTAACACCGCTTCTTCAAAATAGACTCACCCAGGCCATAGTATTTTGTGGAAGAGCCACATTCAAGGGGCCAAAGAGCCACATGTGGCTCATGAGCCACTGTTTGCCGACCATGCTCTTAGCCCCACCAGCAGCAGACCTTAGTTTTTTCCTTCAGGAGTGAGGTGGAAGAACCCTAGATCACCTTCTTTGATTCTTATTACCCAAGTTACCAAGAACAGTGCAAGTGGCGGTATACAGGGAGCTTAGCCAATGAGTGTTCAGAAAAGGTGTTTCCTCTGCAGCTCATGTGCTGAGGAACCCCTGAATTCTGTCTTGTGGGCTGGGGGCTTGCCCTGAGCCATGCAGCAACTTTCAGGAGCACACGCCCATCCCAGCAGCCCTGGATTCTGTCTGCTGGGATGAGGGCATACCCTTAGCAGCACGGTGACTGCCAGGGGCACACCCCTAGCCCGGCAGCCTTGCATTCCATCTACAGCCCTCTCTCCCTCTGTGGCCAGGGCATGAGACACTATGGGCGCCGCCATATTTGTGTCAGACTGAAAGTTAATTTACATATTACCCTTTCATTAGATTAGATACGTTTTTAAGAAAACACTTCATTATAGTGTGATTGACGTACAGAAAGCTGTATATACTTAATGCATATAACTTGGTGTGCTCGGAGATAAGTATACCCATGAAACTGTAACCACAATCAATTCTATAACATATTTATTACTTCCAAAAAGTCGCCTTTCCTCCCTCCATTCCTCCCTCCCTTCCCATCTGTCTCCCTCCCTCCATTCCTTCCTTCTACCCTTTTTAATTTTTTGTGATAAGAACATTTAACACAATGAAAGAAACATATCACATGATCTCACTCATTTCTGAATAATAAAGAACATTATAAACTGATGAACAAAAAAATAGATACAGAGGCAGTAAAGCATCAAACAGACTGTCAAATTACAGCAGGAAGTTTAAGGAGAGGTGGGGGAGATAAGAGATTAACCAAGGGACTTGTATGCATGCATATAAGCATAACCAATGGACACAAGACACTGGGGAGTGAGGGCATGCATGGGAGTGGGGTCGGGGGCAGTGGGAAGATATGTACACATATGATACATTAATAATAATAACAATAAAACAACACTTAACAGTTCCCAAGGCACAGCAGCCACACAGCTGGGCGTGGGGAGGGGGACATAGGACTGTCCCACCCTCCCATCCCCAGCAGCATGGCATCCTGTGCTGAGCCCTCTCTCATGGGCTCTGAGCCTGCCATCCCACCACTTGTGGTCCCATGGCTTCAGAACTTCGAAATGCTATACAGGGTGGGAGATACAGAAGGCGAGGAGGAAGAAGGAGAGAACCTTCTTCCTCAACAAAATACAGCAATATGCCAAGACCGGTTTGGCTCAGTGGATAGAGTGTCGGCCTGCGGACTAAAGGGTCCCATATTCGATTCCTATCTGGGGCATGCACCTTGCTTGCGGGCACATCTCCAGTGTGGGGCGTGCAGGAGGCGGCTGATCGATGTCTCTCTCTCATCGATGTTTCTGACTTTCTATCCCTCTCCCTCTCTGTAAAGAATCAATAAAATATATTTTAAAAAGCAAAACACAGCAATATCTACTATCTTAGCAAATTTCAAGTATACAATATAGTAATTATAGGCACTGTGTTGTGGAGTAGATCTCTAGGACTTATAGTGATTTGCTGAAACTTCATATCTTTTTTCAAATATATATTATTGATTTTTTACAGAGAGGAAGGGAGACAGAGAGTTAGAAACATCGATGAGAGAGAGACATCGATCAGCCGCCTCCTGCACGCCCCTACTGGGGATGTGCCCGCAACCAAGATACATGCCCTTGGCCAGAATCGAACCTGGGACTTTTCAGTCCGCAGGTCGACACTCTATCCACTGAGCCAAACCGGTTTCAGCAAGAAACTTCATATCTTTGACCAACACCTCTTCATTTCCCCCTGCACTCAAGCCCTGATAATCAATATTCTAGTCTTTTTTTTTCTATACATTTGACTATTTTAGAGTCCTTATCTTTACTAATAAAAGGGTAATATGCTAATTAGACTGGGTCAACTGAACCTCTGCCGGATGTCTGCCTACCTTCTGGGACAAAGCCACAGAGGCGGGAGCCAAGGCAGAGGAAGTTAGAGGTTATCAGGCCAGCAGGAGGGCACTTAGGGGGCCACCAGGCTGACATTGGGGCAGTTAGTGGGTGACCAGTCCAGCAGGGCACAGTTAGGGGGCAAACAGGCTGGCAGGGTGGAAGGAGGTTACCAGGTTGGCAGGGGACTAGTTAGGGGGCTATCAGGCTGGCAGTTAGGGGCAATCAGGCAGGCCAGCAGGTGTGCAGTTAAGGGGCAACCAGGACAATAGGGGGATAGTTAGAGAGCAACCAAGCTGGCAGGGGAGCAGTTAGGGGGTGGCCATGCTGGCAGGGGGGCAGTTATGGGATAACCAGGTCAGCGGGAGGCAGTTAGGGCATGAACAGGATGGCAGAGGGCACCAGGTTGGCAGGGGACCAATTAGGGGACCATCAGGTCAGCAAGCAGAGGCAGTTAGGGGCAATCAGGCAGTCAGGTAAAGTGATAGGGGTGATCAGGCAGGCAAGTAGGTAAGCAGTTAGGAGCCAATGGTCCCAGCTTATGAGAGGGTGCAGGGCGAGCTGAGAGACCCCCTCCCATGCACAAATTTCATATATCAGAGCTTTAGTACTAGTATAAGTGGAACCATAGAGTATTTGTCTTTTTGTGGCTGGCTTTTTTCACTTAGCTTAATGTCTTCAAAGTTCATCTATGTTGTCACAAACAGAATTCCTTTCTTTTTATGGCTGAATAATATTGCATTGTATGTAAATAGCATATTTTATTTACTTATTCATCCACTGATGGGCATTTTTGTTAATTCCATGTTTTGGTTATTGTGACTAATGCTGCAATAATCATAAAAGTGAAGATATCTCTTTGAAATCTTATTTCAGTTTCTTTGTGTATATACCCCAAAATGGGACTGCTAGATCATATGGTAGTTCAATTTTTAATTTAAAAAAACTCTGCACCAGGACATTTACAGCTGTCTTTGTTGCTGACTGGTCTGTGGGCTCTCTGTGCTGCTATATTGCCAAGATGTCTCCTTTTTACAAGCTGACTCTGGACAAGCTGGACATGAAGGGAAAGCAGGTCATCATGAAAGTGGACTTCAATGTCCCTATGAAGAACAACCAGATAACAAACAATCAGTGAATGAAGGCTGTCATCCCAAGTATAAAATACCTGGATCTGCCTTATGGTGTCCCCATGCCTGACAAGTACTCTTTGGAGCCAGTTGCTGTATAATTCAAATGTCTGCTGGCCAAGGATGTTTTTGTTCTTGAAGGATTGTGTGGGGCCCAAAGTGAAGAAAGCTTGTGCTGCCCCAGCTGCTGGGTCTGTCATCCTGTTGGAGAACCTTCGGTTTCATGTAGAAGAAAAAGGGAAGGGAAAAGATGCTTCTGGGAACGAGGTTAAAGTGGAGCCAGCTAAAGTAGAAGCCTTCTGAGCTTCACTTTCCAAGCTAGGGAATGTCTATGTCAATGATGCTTTTGGCACTGCTCACCGAGCTCACAGCTCTAATCTGCCACAGAAAGCTGGTGTTGTTTTTTGTTGTTGTTGTTTTCTTTGCTTTTTTTGTGGGTTTTTTGTATATATATATATTATGAAGAAGGAGCTGAACTACTTTGCCAAGGCATTAAAAAGCCCAGAGCAACCCTTCTTGGCCATCCTGGGTGGAGTTAAAATTTCAGTCAAGATCCAGCTGATTAATAATATGCTGGACAAAGTCAATGAGATGATTATTGGTGGTGGAAGGGCTTTTGCCTTCCTTAAGGTTCTCAGCAACATGGAGATTGATGAAGAGGGAGCCAAGATTGTCAAAGACCTGATGTCCAAAGCTGAGAAGAATGGTGTGAAGATTACCTTGCCAGTTGACTTTGTCATTGCTGACAAGTTTGATGAGAGTGCCAAGACTAGCAAAGCCACTGTGGCTTTCTGGCATATCTGTTTGCTGGATGGGTTTGGACTGTGGTCCGGAGAGCAGCAAGAAGTACGCTGAGGCTGTCACTAGGGCTAAGCAGATTGTGTGGAATGGATCTGTGGACATATTTGAATGGGAACCTTTTGCCCAAGGGACCAAAGCCCTCATGAATGAGGTGGTGAAAGCCACTTCCAGGGCTGCATAACCATCTGGTAGTGCTAGTTGGCCCATTGTCCTTGCTCTGCTCATATCTGTCCAACTGCCTAATATATTACCTCAAGGATTCTGGCTCTGAATTATTTTAGGGAAAATGGATGTTGGTGGGCTCTTCTAGCTACTTCCTGCTGAGGCGGGTCAGAGGTTTCTCTCAGAGCCAAGAGATCCTTGCTGTCTGTCAGAGGGACAATGATGTCTGGGTACAGAAGGAGGTGGACTTGTGACCTGGTGGAGACAAACTGTAACAAATGGTCTGGTGGAAGGGAAAGAAAACCTTTTCGTTTTAATAACTTATATTGAAATATAATTTTTATTCTCAAAATGACCACCATTTTATCAAAGGAGCCAAATCAAGACTAATTTATGCTTCATTGTTTGCATAAAAATAACAAGAATGGTAACTGACTACCTTTGCTGGAATTTCCTGATTGAATCTTCATGTGCTCCATAGGGCCAGGAAGCCAAGCCATCCAGCTGCCATCAGGCCTGCCTGTAGTATCTGCTGAGATAGGTGAAGTCCTCACCTGTAGTAGCTCTACCTGGGCCTATGCCCTAGGCTTCAAGGCCCATCTCAGCCCTTCTATTCGTCAAGGCTCAGAGTGCATGGGAGTCCCATAAGGGACACAGAGGGGCTTTATTGCTCCCTTTGTACTCTGACCAACCACCAGTGATGGTAGAGTATAGGCCTGATGGTCCAGCACTAGCTATGTTCAGGGCTACCAAGCAGGATACCAGGCTTTCTCCATGGCACTCCTATTGGCTTCAAGTGTTTAGAGTTCAGGCAGGGCTCTTTAAAACCTGATACTCCAGTCAACGTTTCTGATTAATAAAACCATTATTGGAAATCGGTCTTATTGAATTTATGCAAAGAAATGTATTGTCATGATTTATTTATTAAGTATTGCCAAATTTCGGAAGAATTGTATAAGGAGAAAAATATACTGACCTGCTTTAAGATAGAATTTTCCTTGCCGGTCCTTTTTACGAACTTTCCAAAGTAAATAGAATTTTTCTGAAAGTATTATATCAAACAGTAACTGTTAGATTTATTTTATCAGTCCCTTCCGAAGTACTTTGGTGTAACTATTTGTCCTCTATTTAGGGAAACAAAATGCAAATTATTTACTCTTCTTGGCTTACTGGCCTGTATTATTTGATTTCCTTACAACATTTCTCTTCTACTTCTTATTACATACACAACCTTTATAAAATTTACACTTCCAAATTAGCTTTTAAACCTTTGCCAATTTCAGATATACAGTTAGTAGTTAAGAGAGGCCCATATTCCCTTATGCATTTATTTTCTCTCTTTCTCACTGAAATTCCAGGAGCCAGTTTTGTTATGGTTGCCTTTGTCTTCTCTGTGCCCCCAAGTAGAACAAATCAGCTAAGCCTATTACCACTCTGCTGATATTTTACAAAAAGGCCTAGTTTGAATTATATTACACTAAGTTGATTGATTAGTCTGGTCAATAACATTATTAATGATTGTGGGACCACATGAAATTTATACATAGTTTCTGTCCTTAAAATGTATCTATCCAATCCAAATAGGGAGACTAAGAATGCATAAATAAAAGTTGACAAAAATGCAAGAGATTATATAGGATTATATTCAGTCAGATACATCATCATAAACTTCAGGCTCTTTTGGACTGTCTAGAAATCTCTACTGCAAAAAAAAGTTCATGGTTTAAAAATGCTTTACAAATGACCTATAATAAGTGAATGCTGAGTGCTCTCTAGCATCCTAAAATAGATCTTATCTGTCCTTTGAATCCTAATCAGAGTGCCTGAATAACGATTGACTTATGTGACTTTTCTTATATATGGAAATGTACAGAGCCAGTAAGTTATTGCCTAATTATCATTACACAAAGGATATTAGGACACCATTTTCTCCTTGAATAAAATTAGAAATCATAGTTAGGTGTCACTGAAATATTACTATATCCATGTACATTTGGAGATAAATAAGCTTCTGTGGTCTAGTATGAAAACCTGACCATTATTTATAGCATTATTTCTCAAAGCATTTTCTGTGGATCAAAGCACCTATGGAGTTTGTTAAGTTGCATAATCCTGAGCTCCAGTCATAGCTATTAAATCTAACTATCTGGAAGCGAGTTCAGGAATCTGTATTTGTCACAAGCTCTCCAACTCCAGGTGTAGAGCAAAAGTTTGGAACCATATTTAAACCATAACTATAGTCCTTCTAGGCTCTAGAGCAAAAAATTCCATTCTAAAAACAATTTGCCAATTTTAGATATACAGTTATTAGTAGTTAAGAGAGGCCCATATTCCCTTCCTGAGAATGTTTTTCTATTGCCTTCTTTTTATTACTATATGTTTTCATTTAATTGCAATAACATATATATAACATTAAATTTGCCATTTTTATAATTTGAACTATATAATTCTGTGGCATTAAATACAATTACAATGTTGTGTGACCATCATCATGATCTATTTCCAATGTTTTTATCATCTGAAAAGAAAGTCTATACTTATTAAGAAGCAAGCACATATCCCCTTCTATAAGCCCTTGTAATTTCTAATCTACTTTTTTTCTCTATGAAATTTCCTATTTTAGCTATTTTATATGAGAAATGATAACAAGTGTTGTCCTTTTATGTCTGGTTTATTTTATAAAACAATGTTTTTCAAGATTCATTTGTTTTGTCCATATAGCAGAACTTTTCTTTTCTTTTTATGGTTACATGATATTTAATTGTATGGTATATTATATTTCATTTACCAATTATTCATCTGTCATTGGACCTTAGGTTGCCTCTGCATTTTGGCTATCTATAATAATAAAAGCATAATGTGCTAATTAGACCTAACTTTCTTCTGGACATCCTTCCAGACTAAGCCAGGGCTGTGAGGGAAGCCCCGGTCCTGGGGGCCTGCTTGTGGCCGGAGGGAAACCCAGGTCCCTGTTGCCAGAGGGAAGCCAGTGCCAGCAGCTGGGGGAATGAAAGCCTACTCTTGCACAAATTTCATGCATTGGGCTTCTAGTTGTGAATAATACTGCAATAAACACTGACATACAATTAACTACTCAAAGACCTATTTTCAATTATTTTGAGTACATACCCAGGAGTGAAATTGCTGGGTCAAAATGTAATTCTATGTTGAATTTTTTTAAATATATTTTATTGATATTTTACAGAGTGGAAGGAAGAGAGATAGAAAGTCAGAAACATCGATGAGAGAGAGACATCGATCAGCCGCCTCCTGCACACCCCACTGTGGAGATGTGCCTGCAAGCAAGGTACATGCCCCCAGCCGCAATCGAACCTGGGACCTTTCAGTCCGCAAGCCGACGCTCTATCCACCAAGCCAAACTGGTCTCGGCAATATGTTGAATATTTTGAGGAACTGCCAAATTGTTTTGCATAGTGGCAGCACCATTTTATAGACCAATCAACAGTGCATGACAATCCTAATATCTCCACATCCTCACCCACACTTTATTTTATGTTTCTTGAATAATAGCCTTCCTAGTACATTTGGAGTGGTATTTACTTGGGTTTTGATTTGCATTTTCATAATGACTAATAGTACAGACATTTTTTTTTCATGTTCTTATTGGCACTTTGTATATCTTCTTTGGAAAAATGTTCTGTTCAAGGCCTGTGACCATTTTTTTTCAATTTGGTTATTTGTTTTTGTTGTTGAGATGTGATTTCTTTATATAATCTCAATATTAAATACAAATATTTTGTCCTCTTTTCTGGATTATTTGTTCACTTTATTGATTGTGTTCTTTCAGGTGCAAAAGTTTTTAATTTTGATGAAATTCGTCTTATTGTATAGTTTTATATTTTTAGCTTTTAAATTAATATATTTGATTTATTTTTTGTATATGCTATAAGGAATAGGTCAAATCTCACTATATTCCATGTGTATATTCAGTTTCCTCAGAACCATTTTTTGAAATACTGTTTTTTTTTCTCATTGAATGATCTTGATTTCCTTGTCAAAAATCAATTCACCATAGAACTATGGGTTTATTTCTACCTTCTCAATTCAATTCATAGATGTATACACTGAGTGGCCAGATTATTATGTGTTCAGAGATCATAATAATCTGGCCACTCAGTGTATATCCTATACAATAAAAGTCTAATATGCAAATTGTCTCCTTGACCAGGAGTTTGACCAGCAGGCAGGCTGGCAAAACAGCCATGTCCCCTCCCCCTGGCCAGGCTGGCCAGACCCCACCCATGCATGAATTCATGCAGTGAGCAGAGTCTAATATATATACTGAATGGCCAAATTATTATGCATTCAGGGATCATAATAATTTGGCCACTCAGTGTATATCCTTATGCCAGTACCACATTGCATGGATTATTGTAGCTTCATAGTATTGAAATTAGGAAGTGTGAAACTTCCAACTTTGTTCTTTTTAAAGATTGTGTTGACTATTCTGTGTCTCTTGAAGTTCCATATGAATTTTAGAATGGACTTATTCATTTCTACAAAATATGCTACTGAGATATTGTTGAAGTTGCATTGATTTTTATTTTATTGTTCTTTGCTTTTATGTATTTTCCTTCAGTTCTTTTTCTCTTTTTTTCAATTTTTTGCTTTTGTTATGTTGGAGTTGTATTAAATCTGTGGATCATTTTTTGTAGTACTGGGATCTTAACATCATTAAGTGTTCCAATCCATGACTATAGAATCTTTCCATTTAAGCTTTCTTTAATTTTTGTCAGGAATGTTTTGTAGATTTTTTGTGTATAGTCTTAAGCCTTTTGGGATAAATTAATTTCTAATTATTTTATTCTCTTTGATGCTATTATAAATGAATTTATTTATTTCCTTTTAACATAGTGCATTGATAGTGTATATAAATACAACTAATATTTGCATATTGCCTTTTTTTTTCCTGTGACATTGCTGAATTTATTTATTAACTCTAACAGGGTTTTTTGATATTTGTGTAGATTCCTTAGGGTTTACTATATCTAACATCTCAAATAAGATACTTTAATTTACTTATTTCTAATTCAGATACCCTTTATTTATTTTTCTAACCTAATTGCTCTGGATAGCACTTCTAACATTATTGATTAGAATAGAAATGGCAAAGGTTAGTATCCTTTTTTTTGTTTGTTTGTTCCTGATCATAGGAAAAAAAAGTTTTCAGTATTTTAATATTGACTATGATGTTAAATGAGATATTTTTTATATCTCATCTTTATCAAGTTAAAGAATTTCCGTCCTATTCCAATTTAATTAGATATTTCTTTTCTTTCTTTTAATGATGCAAGACACTTTTCTTTTGGGTGATTCATTTAGAAAAAAAAGTGCTACATCAGTTTATTATATTCTATTTAGAACCATTTTAGACAAAAAAAACAAGCTCTAAGAAACTCTAAAAAGAACAAACACAGTTTAGTCTATAGGGAAAAAAAGTTTATGGGAAAAAGTTTAATGAACAAAAGAGAGACAATCCAAGATGGCAGCATAGGTAAACACCTACACTGCTGCCTCGCACAACAATTTCAAAACTACAATTATAAGACAGAATGGACATCATCCAGAACCACAGGAAAGCTGGTTGAGTGGAAATTCTACAACTAGAAGGAAAGAGAGGGGCTCATGGAGACCTAGAGGAGCTACAAAAAGCTGAGGTACGAAGACGTGCCTTGGAGAGAGCAGGAGCCGGAGTACCTGGCTGGCTTTATCTGGCGGGAGGGAAATGAAGACTCCCAACTGTACTGAGCCCCTTATCCTAGAGCATTGAACCCCAGGTCCAGCCGAAACTCATATGGGAGGAGTTTAGACTGTGAAAAGGGAGAAGTGCATGGAAATATGTGGGAGCCCAGAAAGGGCAGAAGTCTGGTCGCGCACACAGCACTGCGTGCAGAAGACTGACTGCTGATTGCACTGTTGGCTTTCACAAGTGGGTGGGAGACAGAGCCTCCCAACTGCGCCACTTCTAACTCCACTAAACCCCAGTTTAGGGAGAGATCCTGGGGACTCAGACTCATATAGTCCCTGAGCACATGGGAGCCAGAAAGGCAGAGGTCTAGAGGCACTGCGTGTGCGAACACAGGGACCTCTCCTGCGATTACCCAGAGATACATGAGACCCAGGGGCCATGTAGGGCAGGGCAGACTAGAAGGCAAGGCGGTCCGTTAAGCCCTGAGACTCCACCCCTCCGAAGCTCTACAGAGAGGCTTTTGCAGTTTTGCAAGTCTTGTGTCATAAGGCTGAATCCAACACAGAAGTTCTCCCGGCATAGTGAAAATGAGGAGACAAAGGAAGAGATCACACAAAAAAAGAAATGGAGGAAAACAAACGACTGGACATAGAGTTCAAAACCATGGTTATAAGGTTTTTAAAAAAATCCCAGAAAAGATGGACAAATTTAGCGAGACCCAAGAGGAGATGATAAAGGACAAACTGGAGATGAAAAAGGACCAACTAGAAATTAAACATACACTGACTGAAATAAAAAATATTATACAGAGACCTAACAACAGACTAGAGGAAGGCAAGAATCAAGTGAAAAAAATGAAATATAAAGAATCAGAAAACACTCAACTGAAAAAGCAAGAAGAAAAAAGAATCCAAAAACGTGAAGATAATGTAAGGAGCCTCTGGGACAGCTTCAAGTGTACCAACATCAGAATTGTGGGGGTTCCAGAAGAAGAGAGAGAGCAAGTTACTAAAAACCTATTTGAAGAAATAATGACTGAAAACTTCCCACATCTTGTAAAAGACACAGACTTACAAGTCCAGGAAGCACACAAAACCCCATATAGAAGGAATACAAAGGCGACTACACCAAGACACGTCATAAGCAAAAGACAAAGAGAATATTAATAGCAGCAAGAGAAAAACAGTTAATTACCTACAAGGGAGCACCCATACGACTGTCAGCTGATTTCTCAACAGAAACAATGCAGGACAGACGGGAGTGGCAAGAAATATTCAATGTGATGAATAGCAATAACCTAGAACCAAGAATACTCTATCCAGCAAAACTATCATTTAGAATTGAAGGGCAGATGAAGAGCTTCACAGATAAGAAAAAGCTAAAGGAGTTCATCAACTCCAAACCAGTATTAAATGAAATGCTGAAAGGTACTCTTTAAGAAGAGGAAGAAGAAAAAGGTAAAAGTTAAAAAAATTATGCAAAACAAATATATATCTATCAACAAGTGAATCTAAAAATTAAGTGAATTAAAAATTTGATCAACAGAATAAACTGGTGAATATAATAGAATCAGGAGCACAGATATGGAGTGGACTGATAATTCTCAGGAGGAAATGGGTGAGGGGTGTACAGGGAGAGACTGGACAAAAATCATACACCTATGGATGAGGTCAATGGGGGGGGAAGTAAGGGTAGCAGGAGGGGTGGGAGTCAGATAGAGGGGAGCTGTGGAGGGGAAAAAAGGAAACAAATGTAATAATCTGAATAATATTTTCATTTTAAAGAAATGAACAAAAGATATTTTTATTTATAATACCAGATGCACAAAAATAAGGAGAGTTTAGATTTTCAAGTGACTTTTTTCTTTTCATTTCTGAATTAGGTATTTCTATCATGAAAGAGTGTTGAGTTTTGTCAACTGCATTTTTTTTGCATAGATGTAGGTTCTCCCCTTTATTATACTAACTAGGGACCCAGTGCATGAATTTTTGACCTTGAAATTAACTGTGGTCCATGAGGCTGTGGTAGACACAGGGGTGGGTCTCAGCCCATCCTCCATGCCCCCATCTAGCCCCTTCCACTACGGTATCCAGTCTTCTGTCTACTGGCAGCCGCATTCCTGCTTCCACTCCCACATACTGACAGCTGCTGGCGTGGGTCAATTGGGTGTGAGCAGTGGCTGCTGCCCTGATTGTCCCTCAGGAGCTGGGGGAGATCTAGAAGTCCTCAGGGACTATTGGGGCCAGCAGCCACATCTCTCACCCACTGATGGTGCTGAGAGATCGGGATTGGCACCAGGCACAGGCAGTGGGTGCCAGCACCTGGTGGGATTGCGCCACACAGGAGCAAAAGAATTTTCAGTAACCACCAAAGGCTCAACCACAATGACTGGCATCCTGCCTTTGTCTGGTGCCCCCATTCATCTGCTCCATCATCCCACCATGACCAATGCCTGCCTTGTTCCTCACTCTGCTGCCAACACCTGCCATGGTCCACACACCCCCTGGTGGTCAGCAGACATCATAGCAACCAGTTGTTTGGTTGTTCTGCCATTCAGTCTATTTGCATATTAAGGTTTTATATATATAGATGTGGTATTTTACACTTATTTATTTTTGCATCTTGGACTACCTTTATATTGCTGAATTGAATTACATTTGATAATTGTGTATAATCCTTATAATATCCTGATGCATTTGGTTTGTTAGTATTTTGTAGTGGATTTTTGCAATTATATTTTTAAGAAATGTTATTTGCAGTTTCCTATTCTTGTGTGTTTTTTGGGGGGCTTTAGTATAGCTTCATACTAGTCTCTTAGAATGAGTTAGGAAGTGCTCCACCATCTTCAATATTTTGGAGAGTTTCAGAAGAACTGATGTTGACTGTTCTTTGAACATTTGGCAGAATTTACCAGTAAAGCATCTATCTAGTCATAGACATTTCTTTATTGGGAGGCTATGAGTTACTAATTCAATCTTCTTGTTATAGGCCTATTCAGATACTTTATTCCTTCCTAATTCAGTTTTGGTGAATTTGGTTTGTAGATGAAGTTTTCGTTTCATCTAGGGTTTCTAATTTGTTTACATATAGTTGTTCAAAGTATTCTCTTATAATTCTTTTAAATTCCTGTGTTCGTTGGAATACCCTTCTCTTTTCATATAAAACCTTTATGAGATAGAAATACATCCTAATTATCTTTACTGTGTTTTTTTTATCCTCTTCACCCATTTTCCCACTGCCCACCACTCTTTCAACCATCAGTGATGTTTATCTATAAGCATTTTTGCTTGTTTTGTGTTTATACATATTTGTCTTTCTCTGAGTTATTTCACTTAATGTAATGACCTTGAGATCCATCTATATTTTTTTAAATTAAATCTTTATTATTCAGATTATTACATTTGTTTCTCTTTTTTCCCCTCCATAGCACCCCTACAACCAGCACCCACCCCTCCCTCTGCCCTTAGCTCCCTCCCATTGATCTCATCCATAGGTGTATGATTTTTGTCCAGACTCTCCCTGTACACCCCTCACCCCTTCCCCCCTGAGAATTATCAGTCCACTCCCTTTCTGTGCTCCTGATTCTATTATATTCACCAGTTTATTCTGTTGATCAAATTTTTAATTCACTTAATTTTTAGATTCACTTGTTGATAGATATGTATTTGTTGTTCATAATTTTTTGGCTTTCACCTTTTTCTTCTTCCTCTTCTAAAAGAGTACCTTTCAGCATTTCATATAATACTGGTTTGGAGTTGATGAACTCCTCTAGCTTTTTCTTATCTGTGAAGCTCTTTATCTGCCCTTCAATTCTGAATGTTAGCTTTGCTGGTTAGATTATTCTTGGTTGTAGGTTCTTGCTATTCATCACGTTGAATATTTCTTGCCACTTCCGTCTGGCCTGCATCGTTTCTGTTGAGAAATCAGCTGACAGTCGTATGGGTGCTCCCTTGTAGGTAATAAACTCTTTTTCTCTTGCTGCTTTTAATATTATCTCTTTCTCTTTTGCTCTTCGTATTTTAATTATGATGTGTCTTGGTGTAGTCCTCTTTGGATTCCTTTTATATGGGGTTCTGTGTGCTTCCTGGACTTGTAAGTCTATTTCTTTTACCAGATGTGGGAAGTTTTCAGTCATTATTTCTTTAAACAGGTTTTCAGTATCTTGTTCTCTCTCTTCTTCTGGCACCCCCACAATTCTGATGTTGGTACGCTTAAAGCTGTCCCAGAGTCTCCTTACATTATGTTCACATTTTTGGATTCTTTTCTCTTCTTGCATTTCCAGTTGAATGTTGTCTGCTTCTTATATTTCAAATTTTTGACTTAATTCTTGCCTTTCTCTAGTCTGCTGTTAGGACTCTGTATAATATTTTTTATTTCAGTCAGTGTATGTTTAATTTCTAGTTGATTCTTTTTCATCTCCTCTTGGGTCTCACTAAATTTATCGAATTTTTCTAGCATATTCTTGAAAAACCTTATAAGCGTGGTTTTGAACTCTATAACCAGTCGGTTTTTTCCCTCCATTTCTTTTGTTTGTGATCCCTTCCCTTGTCTCGGCATTTTCCTATGCCGGGGAAACTTCTGTGTTAGATTCAGCCTTATGATAGCAGACGCAAAGCCGCAGAACCCTCTGTTGAGCTTGGGAGGGGTGGAGTCTCAGGGCTTAAGGGACCACCTTGCCTTGTAGTCGGCCCTGCCCTTCACGGCCCCTGAGTCTCACGTGACTGGGTAATCACTGGAGCGGTCCTTGTGCTCGCACCCACAGTGCCTCTAACCGCTGCTTTTCCAGCTCCCCTGCGCACCAGGACCACACGAGTCTAGGTCCCCAGGGTTTCGCCCACTAAACAGGGCCTTAGTGGAGTCAGAAGGGGCACAATCAGCAGTCTGTACTGCGCGCAGCACCATGCGCGTGCGAGACCAGACCTGATCTTCTGCGACTCCCCTAAATTTCCGTGCACCTCTCCCTTTTCACAATCCAAACTCCCCCCGTATGAGTTTCGCTGGATCTGGGGTTTATTGTCATAAAATAAGGGGTTCAATGCTGTTGGGAGTCTCCGTTTCCCTCCCTCCAGAGAAAGCCAGCCAGGTACTCCGGCACCCGCTCTCTCAGCGCTTGCGTATCAGTACCTCGGCTTTTTGCAGCTCCTCTGAGTCTCTGTGAGCCCCTCTCTTTCCTTCTAGCTGTAGAACTTACACTCCGCCAGCTTTCCTGTGGTTCTGGATGATGTCCGTTCTGTCTTTTAGTTGTAGTTTTGAAATTGTTGTGCGAGGCAGCAGTGTAGGTGTTTACCTATGCCGCCATCTTGGATTCTCCTCCCATCTATATTGTTGTACATGGTAATATTTCCTCTCTTTTATGTCTAAATAATATTTCATTTTGTATATATATATATATATATATATATATATATATATATACTATCTTTATTAATTTATGAATGAACACTTAGGTTGTTTCCATATCTTGTAAATAATGCTACAATGAGCTGGGGACACATATATCTTTTCAAGTTAGTCTTTTCATTTTCTTTCATTAAATACCCAAAGTAGAATTGCTGGATCATATGGCAACCTCATTTTTATTTTTATTTTTTAAGGAAACTCCATACTATATTCCACAGTGCCTGCACCAATTTACATTCCTACCAACAGTACACAAGATCCTCTTCCAGTCAATGAAAGAAAAATACCACATGATCTTACTCATTTATGGGTAATAAAGAACATTATAAACTGATGAACAAAAAGAGGCAGTAAAGCATCAGACAGACTATCAAATTACAGCAGGAAGGTTAGGGAGAAGTAGGGTAGATAAGAGATCAACAGAAGGACTTGTATGCATGCATATAAGCATAACCAATGAATGCAAGACACTGGGGGGTGAGGGCATGTATGGGTGTGGGGCGGGGGCCCAATGAGAAGATATGTACACATGTAATACATTAAAAATGGGAAAACAAGAAAAAAAAGATCCTCTTTTCTCCACATCCCCACCAACAGTTGTTATTTCTGGTCTTCTTTATAATAGCCATTCTAACAGGTGTGAGGTGATGTCTCATTTGGTTTTGATTTGCATTTCCCTAATGACTAATAATGTTAAGCATTTTGTTATGTGGCTATTGGCCATCTGTATATCTTTTTTGGAAAAACGTCTATTCAGATCTTCTTTCCACTTGTTAATTTGATTGTGTGGTTTTTTTTCTATTGATTCTTATGAGTTCTTTATATATTTAGCCCTTATGATTTGCAAATATTTTCTCCCACTCAGTAGGTTGCTTTTTATTTTATTGGTGAGTTGCAAGTTCTCTTATACTTTACTGATCTTCTGCCTACAAGTTTTGTTTAATATTGAATGTAGGATACTGAGATATCCAACTCTTGTTGTAAAACTGTATTTCTGTCTTCAATTTTTGCTTCATATGTATTAGAGCTTTGTTGATATATATCTACATTACATCCTCTTTATAGATTAAAACTTTTATCAATATAAATTATTTTTTGTCACTTGTAACTTTTTACAATTAAAATACATTTTAAAAATAATAAATAACCTACTCCACCTCGTTTTGGTTACTATTTGCATGGAATATATTTTACATCCTTTTACTTTCAGTTGATTGTGTCTTTCTATCTCTGGTGAGTTTCTTATAGACAACATATAGATAGGTCATTTTTTAAAATCCATTCTACCAATCTCTACCTTCTAATTGGAGAATTTAATCCATTTACTTGTATAGTAGTTGCTGATTTAAAAAAATGCTTTTGTCATTTAGTTACTTGTTTTCTGTATATTTTCTGTGCTTTTATTTTCTCAATTTTTCTATAAGTTGCATTTTGTATTTAGCTGATTTTTTTGTAGTATGTAATTTTGATAACATTTTTTGCACTTTTGGTATACTTTCTATTATTTTATTAGTGGTTAGTTAGGGAATAGAATTAATATTTTACACTTACATCAGCCTGTTTTGAATAATACCAACTTTGTTTCAACAGTATGCAAACATTCTCTTCCTATATATCCCCATTTATTTCCCTTTATATAGTAATTGTAACAAACTACATTTTTATATATTGGTTAATACTTATTTTTTATGCATTCTTAAGCTTCACCTGAGACTATTTTTCTATTATTTTAGAGAGAGTGGAAGGGAGAAGGAAAGACACACACAGAGAGAGAAACATCAATGTGAGAGAGATACGAATTGATTTCCTTCTGCATGCACCCAGACCAAGGCAAGGGATCAATCCTGCAATTGAGGCATGGGCCCTGGGACCCTTTAATCCCTAGGCCAATGCTCTATACACAGAGACAAACTGACTAGGGCACATTTTGTTTTTAAAAAAAGAGGAGTTATAAATCAAAAGTTTTTTTATATTTAGCTATATATTTCTCCAATTAATGCTCTTTATTTCTCCATGTGGCTTTAACTTATTCCTATAGCCAACTATTATTATTAACAAACTCTCTTAACATTTGTTTATCTGATAATGCCTCAATTTCTCCTTTACTTCTGAAGGATATTTTTTTCTGATACAGAATTTTTGTTTGACTGTTGTTGTTTTCAAGTTTTTAAATATGTTACTTTACTGCTTTTTCATATCCATGGTTTCTAATGAGAAAGCAACTGTTAGTCAGGAGGACCCATTATACACAATGAGTAAATTCTTTCTTGTCACAATGAAGATTTTCTCTTTTTGTCTTTTTACTATTTGACTATAATGTGTCTCTGCTGCATTCTTTTGAGACTTTCCTGAAGGGAGTTCATTAAACTACTTACTAGTAAGTCTATAGATGGAAATCTTTCTTAAAACTTGAAAAGCTTTTGACAATTATTTCTTCAAAAAAATTTTTTTTACTCCTTCTCTCTTATTTTTCTGGGACTCCCATATGCATATCTTGGTCTGCTTGATATTGTCCTATAAATTCATTAGGCTTTGTTCATCTTTTTCATTCTTTTTTTTCTTTCTGCTCCTCAGAATGGATAATTTTTTTTTCTATTCTTCAGTTCACTGTTTCTTTCTTCGTCCTGCTCATTTCTACTATTGAAACCCTCTAGTGTTTTTGTTTGCTTAGTGTTTTTTTTTTCATTTCAGTTATTGTAATTTTCAGTTCCAGAAGTTCTGTAGGGTTCCATTTTGTAATTTGTATCTTTTCCTGATATTGTTTTATTTTAGGTTGGT
Source organism: Lasiurus cinereus (assembly GCA_011751065.1). NCBI lineage: Eukaryota > Metazoa > Chordata > Mammalia > Chiroptera > Vespertilionidae > Lasiurus > Lasiurus cinereus. The sequence goes on from JAAGEH010000037.1 coordinate 4,416,690, forward strand.
TTATTTCCCCCATGTTTTTCTTTAGCTCTTTGGGCATATTTAAGATATTTGATATAAAGTTTATTAAGTTTAACATCAGAGCCTCCTCAGGGATGGACTTTATGATTTTTTTTTCTTTGAATAGTCCATACTTTGCTGTTTCCTCATATGTTTAATAACATTTTAAGTTTAAAACTGGAAATTTGAATATTATAATATTGTGATTCTGAAGATCAGATTTTTGTCCTTCTCTGAAATATGAAATTACTGCTTTTTGACAGCTTAGTTTGTGGTTAGCTTGTGTTTTGACTGAGGTTATCTCCAGTGCCAGCAGATGAAATAAAATAAAGCAAAACAAAAATCCCTTCCTAGTCTTTACAGATTGACTCTGGGGTTTTATACTACATTAACACTTAGGTCATTTATAGTTTTTCCTTAGCCTTTACTTTCTACTTGCACTAAGACTTTAAATTGGCTAGTAGTGAAAGTTTAGTACATTTTTCAGTAGAGTTCTCTTTATACAGTATCATGTCATCAATAAAAATGGCAGTTTACTTATTCCTTTCCAATTTGTATGTCTTTTATTTATTCTTGTCTAATTACTGTAGGTAGGACTTCATATATTATATGAAATAAGAGTGGTAAAGGGGTCATCTCTGTCTTGTGGCTAATCATAGGGAATACAATTTAAGTTTTTTCCCATTGGGCATGACATTGGCTATGTGGTTAATCTTCATTTATTTCATGCATCCATTAGTAATATATCTCTTAAGGTATCATAAAAGGATAAGAGAGCTCATAAGGGTATTACCCTTTATGTAAAATTGAATGTAATTCAGTATTTGATATAATTTGGTAGCTTATTTTTGGGAAGGTGTAAGAATATTGTTTTTTATAAATTAGTAGTAATTGCTTCTTCATTTTACACCATTTTGGCTTATGAAAGGTTTCAATCCTGGGAAATTTGGGAAGACTTGATCACTGAGGAAATTTCCCTGACCACTTTCCTTTAAAGCTACCCTTGAGTGGTGATATAAGTAGTAGAAACCGACTATTTTCTTATACCAACATAGTAAACAGTATCATCTATGAACTGGACACAAGAAAGATTTGGATTATGTACTAGCAATAGTGGTCATACAGCCATAGTATCTCTTTAAATGTTTCTTTAATGGCTGTACTTAGTCAAATAGTGGCTTGAACACTTGAACAATATGAAAGCATTAGCAACTATAAGGATTGGTATCTTTTGTTTATTTCCCTTAAAACTTTGATATAATGAATAAATGGAGTGTGTGTGTGTGGGGGGGGGAATGGTAGTGGAATAGACAGACGTGTCCAGAGCCTTGTTACTGAGCAGACAGAGAAAAAAGCTAAGGGTCTCACTGGGAGTGTTTGTTATGGAGTTAAGGGACAATTATCCTCCAAGAGAAGATGAGGGACTGCTGGATGGGGCTCCCTTGTCCAGGCAGCCCCACTGCCATGGGGTTTTTTCTTATGGAGCCATCAGCACAAATACGGAGACCACATCATCTCGAAGTGGAATGGTGGATGCTTATGGCAGCCTGAAAAGCTACAGCTGCAGGACCCAGAACACCACTCCCCAAGCTGCACAAACAATTGGATTCATAGAAGCTCTCCAGGTTGTATGGAGAGGAGAGAGAACTACATAACCAGGCACCTGGAAAAGAAAGACCATGAGCAGATAAAGAAAGAGCCCACAAATGAAAAAAAAAGCAGGCATCACCAGAAAAGAAAGTAAATGAATTGGAGGCAAGCAACCTGCTAGAGAAAGAATTCAGAGAAATGGTCAAAAGGTGGCTGAAAAGAATGGAAAACAAATTCAACAATATGAGTAAAAACCAAAAGGAAATGAAATATAATCAAGAAGAAATGAAAAATGGCATCGCTGCTGTAAAGAACTCAATAGAAAGCATTAAAAGTAGACTAGAAGAAGCAGTGGACTGCATCAGTGAGCTAGAAGACAAGGTAGGAAAAAAATACACAAAATCAGCTGCTTCTAGGGAAAAAAAAAGCAAGAGGAGAACCTAAGGGAACTTTGGGCTAATCTGGAACAAAAAAAAACTTCCTCATAATAAGGGTTACAGTAAGAGTGGAATCTGAGCAAGGAATAGAAAACCTGTTTGAAGAGATGCCAGAAAACTTCCCTGATATAGGGAAGAAAAAAAACACACAATTCCAAGAAGCTCAGAGTCCCAAGTAAAATGAAACCCAAAAGAACAACACCAAGGAACATTATAATTAAATTGGTAAACACCAGAGACAAAGTAAGAATCTTAAAAGTGGCCAGAGAAAGACAGTGAGTTACCTACAAAGGAACCCTCAAACTGGCAAATGATTTCTCAACAGAAACTCATCAGGCCAGAAGGGAATGGAATGAAATATACAAAGTCATGTAAAGGAAGGGTTTGAATCCAAGAATATTGTACCCAGAAAGGCAATTAATCAAAATTGAAGGTGAAATCAGGAGATTCACAGACAAAAAAGGACTAAGAGAATTTATTACCACAAAACCAGAAATGTAAGAAGTGTTAAAGGATCTGCTGTTAAAAAAAAAAAAGAAAAGAAATAGGAAGTGAAGAAGGAAAACAGCAGCAGTAAAGAATAAAAATGGCAACAGATAAGTACCTATCAATAACTTTAAAAGTAAATGGGTTAAATGCTCCAATCAAAAGGCATATGGTAACGGACTGAATAAGAAAACACTACCCATATATCTGCTGTCTACAAGAAACTCACTCAGAAAAATAGATGCACAGAGACTGAGGGTGAAGGGATAGAAGACAGTGTTTCAGGCAAATGAAAATGAAAAAAAGAAACACCTGGGGTTCAACACTAATATCTGACAAATTAGATCTCAAAGTGAAGGACATAACAAGAGATAAGGAAAGCCACTTCATAATACGAAAGGGAACAATCCAACAAGAAGAAATAACTCTGGTAAACATATAATCACCCAATACAGGAGAACCTAAATACATAAAAATCTTCTGAACAATATCAAGGGAAAGATTGAAAGCAATACAGTCATGATAGGAGAATTTAATATCCCACTATCACCACTGGATAAATTCTCTAAATAAAAAAAATCAGCAAAGAAACATCAATCATAAATGACTCACTAGACCAGATGGAATAAAGTGACATCTTCAGAACATTTCATTCCAAAACCACAAAGTATACATTCTTCTCAAATGCACATGGGTCATTTTCAAAGATAGACCAAATGTTGGGTAATAGTCAAAATCTCTTCAAATTCAAGAAGAGAGAAATCATATCAACCATTTTCTCAGATCACAGTGGCATAAAACTGGAAATCAACTACAATAAAAACAATCACAAGGTATAAAACACATGGAGACTAAACAGCATGCTATTAAACAATGAATGGGAAACAGATCAAGAAAGAATAAAAAAAACATGGTACAACAAATGACAATTATAATACAACAATACAAAATTTATGGGAAGCAGTGAAAGCAGTATTGAGAGGGAAGTTAATAGCTCTACAAGGCTACTGCAAAAAAAAAAAGAAAAAAAAGGATTGTTAAAAAATACTATGAACAATTCTATTCCAACAAACTGGACAACCTACAGGAAATAGACATATTCATAGAAAAATATAGCCTTCCAAAACACAATCAGCATGAATCTAAACATTTTAATAGGCCAATAACTCTTGAAGAAATTGAATCAGTCATAAAAAAGTTTCCAGAAAACAAAAGCCCATGTCCGGATGGCAACACAGGAAAGTTTTATCAAACATTCAAGGAAGAATTAAAACCTATCTTCCTCAGACTATTCAAAAGTATTCAAGAAGAAGGCACACTTCCAAACACCTTGAATGAAGCCAAGCATCACGATAATAGGAAAACCAGATAAACACAACACAATGAAATAGAATTATAGGCCAATATCCCTCATGAACACAGATGCCAAAATTCTCTACAAAATTCCAGAAAATTGGATCCAGCAGTACATCATAAAGATCACACACCACGACCAAGTAGGATTTATCCCAGGAATACAAGGATGGTACAATATCTGCATATCAATGAAAGTTATACATCACATAAACAAATTGAGAGATAAAAATCACATAGTCATATCAATTGATACAGAAAAAGCATTTGACAAAATCCAACATGCTTTTTTGGTAAAAAATCTCAGCAAGGTGGGAATAGAAGGATCATACCTCCACATCATAAAAGCCATATATGATAAACCCACAGCTAACATCATACTCAATGTGCACAAACTAAAACCATTTCCCTTAAGAAAAGGAACAAGACAGGGATGCCCACGCTCACCCCTCCTGTTTGACATAGTACTGGAAGTATTAGCCATTTCAATTAGACAAGAAGAAGAAATAAAATATATCCAAATTGGAAAAGAACTAAAGTTGTCTTTATTTGCAGAAGACATGATACTGTACATAAACAACCCAAAAGATTCCATCCAAAAATTAATAGACTTAATAAATAAATTTGACAATGTAGCAGGATACAAAATTAATTCCAAGAAATAGATGGCATATCTGTACACTAATTGTGAAGTTACAGAAAGAGAGACTAAGAAAAAAATCCCATTTACCATCACACCAAAAAAATTAAAATAACTAGGAATAAACTTAACTAAGGAGGTAGAAGACCTATATGCTGAAAACTACAGGACACTAAAAAAAAGAGATAGAGGAAGATATAAACACATGGAAGAGCATACCAAGTTCATAGATTGGGAGAATCAACATCATTACAATGTCCATACTACCCAAAGCAATCTATAAATTCAATGCACTACCCATTAAAATACCAACAACATATTTCAAAGACCTAGAAAGAACTCTCCAAAGATTCATCTGGAAGGAAAAAAGACCCCGAATAGCCACAGTAATCCTGCGAAAGAAGAACACAGTAGGTAGCATCTCAATACCAGATTTCAAGCTATATTACAAAGCAACTGTTCTCAAAACAGCCTGGTTCTGGCACTAGAACAGACACACAGACCAATGGAATAGAATAGAGTATCCAGATATTGACCCAAACCACTGTGCTCAATTAATAATTGACAAAGGAGGAATGAGCATACAATGCAGTCATGACAGTCTCTTCACTTACTGCTGTTGGAAAAATTGGACAGATACATGCAAAAAAAAATGAAACTGGTCCACCAACTTACACCATAAACAAAAATAAAATCCAAATGAATACAGGATTTAAACATAAGATGGGAATTCATAAAAATATTAGAGGAATCCACAGGCAGCACAATCTCAGACATATGCTGAAAGAACTTCTTCACCGATACTGCTCCAAGGGCATTGGAAGCTAAAGAGAAAATAAACAAATGGGACTACATCAAAATAAAAAGCTTTTGTGCAGAAAAAGAAACCATCAATAAAACAACAAGAAAGCCCACTGTATGGGAGTACATATTTGCCAATATCATCACTGGCAAAGTTTTAATCTCCAACATCTACAGCCAACTTCTACAACTTAATAAAAGGAAGATAAATGATCCAATAAAACAATGGGCAACAGACCTAAATAGAACCTTTTCGAAAGACGACAGAAGGAAGGCCAAGATACACATGAAACCATGCTCAGTCACTAATTATCAGAGAGTGCAAATCAAAACAACGTGGTACTATCTCACACCTGTCAGAATGGCAATCATCAACAAATGGCAAGTGTTGGCCAGGATGGGGAGAAAAAGGAACCCTTGTGCATTGGTGGTTGGAATGCAGAATGGTTCAGCCACTGTGCAAAACAGTATGGTTTTTCATCAGAAAACTAAAAATTGAACTCTCATTTGACTCATCAATTCCACTCTTAGCAATATATCCTATGAAGCTAGAGACACCAATCAGAAAGGACTTAGGCACCCCTATATTCATAGCAGTACAATTTACAATAGCCAAGATTTGGAAACAGCCTAGGTGTCCGTCAGCAGATTAGTGGACCAGAAAACTAAGGTACATCTACACAATGGAATACTATGCTGTCATAAAAAAGAAGGAATTCTTACCATTTGCAGCAACCTGGATGGAACTGGAGAGCATTATGCTTTGTGAAATAAGCCAGTCAATGAAGGAGAAACACCACATAATATCACTCATTTGTGGATAATAAAGAACATTATAAACTGATGAACAAAAGGATAGATACAGAGGCAGTAAAGCATCAAACATACTGTCAAATTACAGCAGGAAGGTTAGGGAGAGGTGGGGTAGATAAAAGATCAACCAAAGGACTTGTATGCATGCATATAAGCATAACCAATGAATGTAGGACACTGGGGGGTTAGGGTATGCATGGAAGTGGGGGGCAATTGGAAGATATATATACATGTAATACATTAACAAAAAAATTGAAAACGAATGAATGACAGGCTCATATAAGTTAACAACTCATGGAATTCAGAAATACACTGTTTTATTGTTTTAGTGTTGCCATTACCAATCACCCCGATCTAATAATAGAAATATATATTTTCTACTGGTTCGGGAGTCAGAAATTTGAATTCAGGGTTTTGGTATTACAGTGTCCTTCTGTAGGTTCTGAGGTGGAATCCATGCTATAATTTGTCTAGATTCTGGTGGCTGCCAGAAATTCTTGGCATGCTGTGGGTTGCAGATGCATCTCTCCAATCTATGCTTCTAGCTTCCCCTGGACCTTTTCTATGGTAACTGTGATTTTACCTTTTCTGTTCTTTATAGGTATATTCATAATTAAATTTATTCTTCACCCTAAATAAGAATGATCTGATTTTTATTGATTTTAGGGAAAAAGAGAGTTGTACAGAGAGATAGAAACATCAATGATGAGAGAGAATCATTGATTGGCTGCCTCCTGCATGTCCCACACTCGGGATCAAGCCCACACCCAGGCATATGTGCCAACTGGGAGTTGAACTGTGACCTCCTAGTTCATAGGTTTGCAGATTTGTAACTTAATTACATCTACAAAGATCCTCTTCCCATATAAGTCATATTCACAGGAATCAGGGTTTAGGAACTGAACATAATTTGTAGCCAACCAACTGACCTAGTACAGGCATTATGGCAACATTTCAAGACATCCTATGTACTATAGCCACAGGGATGACCACTAAAAATGAAATGTAAGGTTACTTGTAAGGATAGTAGAGATACAAAGGAGATTTAATATGTAGCTTGATAGGTCTCTTATGTTTAAATCAGGACTCAGGTAAGAATTGGGTGGAATCATGAGACCTGAGATACAGAGTTTTTGGTAAACATATTTGAAAAAAAGGATGGAGCTAAATAAAAAACACATCAGTCATATGAGATTAGGTCTCACCATAATGATCTCATTTTTTATTTGATTCTCTCTCTCTCTTTTAGTAAATTTATAGATTTTAAAGACAATGACATTTTAAAGAAAACTATAATGAACTCAGAACATATGCTCTTCCACAACATTGCCAGCTAGAGGATTTAGGCCACAGTCATCATGAATGATGGTGAAGATACAGTATGTCTATATTAATATAGCAGAGGAATTTAATGCAAAATTTCAAACATTTTGTTCTTAAAATAAATGTAACACTTGTATTAAAAGTCATTTTCAAAAATAATATAATTGTTTTAAAATTGGATCTTATAAACTATCATAATTTAAATAGTTTTTACTCATACAGATTTTTTATAATTTTGTCACTATAAACAATGTTTATATTAATATATTTGTTTGAGATTTTGTTCTGTATTTTGGATAAGTTTCTTTAAGATAAATTCTTACAAATATTTTTACTGGATGATGAATGTATGTTTTGAATTCCTAAAAGGTTATATTCCACAAGCAGTTGATGCTCTCTCCTTACTCTCACTACCACCAGCATTGAACTTTATCTCTTCTTATTTTTATAAATCCTCACCAGACGATATGTTTTTTAAATTTATTTTGAGAGAGAAACATTGATATGAAGGAAAAATCAATCAGTTGCCTCTTGCCCTTGCCCAGACTGGGGGACTGGGAATTGGACCCACAACTTTTGATGTACAGGATGATGCTCCAACCAACAGAGGCACGAGAACCTAATCTTCTTGGAATTTTTTATATGAAAATAATTTATCTCTCTCTTTCTTTGTTCTACATCCAAAACATTATTTTCTATAATTATTTTAAAACATTATTTTATATAATTATTTTATATAGTAGAAAACTAAGATAGAAAAATGTTAAATGACTTCCTTGAAACCACATAAGATGTGGAAACAATCTAATGTACATGAACATATGAATGGATAAAGAAAAGTCTGGTATATATATATATATATATATATATATACACACACACACACACACACACACACACACACACACACAATGTAATGCTTGTCATTCAGCTTTAATAGGGAAATAAAAAAGAATTTTTTTTAGGTAAAACACTGTACCTATAATCAGTAATAATGTGCTGTACACTTAAAAATTTGTTAGATGGATCAATCTCATATTGTTTTCTTACAATAATACAGTAAAATAAAAAATAAAAATTACTTTATATTGAAGGTGAGTCAAATATTTAAATGTTATACTAGATATTTTCAACACAATACTTCTTTTTATAAAGAAGATTACCTTTCCTAATATATTTGGTAACTAAATCAAAATATTCTTTTTTTTTTCCTTGATGGACTTTATGTTTTTTATTGTGTTACATGTATACATATCTCCCCATTGCCACCCTCCTTCCCAGGCATACCCCAAACCCCAGTGTTTATGTTCATTGGTTATGCTTATATGCATGGATACAAGTCCTTTGATTGGTCTCTTATCTACCCCACCTCTCCTTAATCTTCCTGCTATAATTTCACAGTCTGTTTGATGCTTTACTGCCATGTATCTATCCTTTTGTTCATCAGTTTACAATGTTCTTTATTATCCACAAATGAGTGAGATCATGTGGTGCTTCTCGTTCATTGACTGGCTTATTTCACTAAGCATAAGGCTATCCAGGTTGCTGCAAATGGTAAGAATTCCTTCTTTTTAAGGGCAGCATAGAATTCCATTGTGTAGATGTACCACTGTTTTCTGATCCACTCATCTGCTGACGGGCACCTAGGTTTTTTCCAAATTGTAGCTATTGTAAATTGTGCTGCTATTAACTTAGGGGTGCATAAATGTTTTCTGATTGGGGTTTGTAATTTCTTAGGATAAATTCCTAAGAGTGGGATTGCTGTGTCAAATGGGAGATCCATTTTTAGTTTTTTGAGGAAACTCCATACTGTTCTCCACAGTGGCTGCACCAGTCTGCATTCCCACGAGCAGTGCACAAGGGTTCCTTTTTCTCCACATCCTCGCCAACACTTGACGTTTGTTGATTTGGTCATGATTGCCATTCTTACAGGAGTAAGATGGTATCGGATTGTTGTTTTGATTTGCATCTCTCAGATAATTAGGGACTTTGAACATGTTTTCATGTGTCTCTTGGCCTTCCTTCTGTCATCTTTCGAAAATGTTCTATTTAGGTCTATTGACTTTTTTATTGGATTGTTTATCTTGCTTTTATTAAGGTGTATAAGTTGGCTGTAGATGTTGGAGATTAAACCTTTATCAGTATTAACATTTGCAAATATGTTCTCCCATACAGTGGTCTTTCTTGTTGTTTTGTTGATGGTTTCTTTTGCTGTACAAAAGCTTTTTATTTTGATGTAGTCCCATTTGTTTATTTTTTCTTTAGCTTCCATTGTCTTTGGAGCAGTATCAGTGAAGAAATTCTTTCCGCATATGTCTGAGATTTTGCTGCCTGTGGATTCCTCTAGTATTTTTATACTTTCCCTTCTAATGTTTAAGTCCTGTATCCATTTTGAGTTTATTTTTGTATTTGGTGTAAGTTGGTGGTCCAGTTTCATTTTTTTGCATGTATCTGTCCAATATTACCAACACCATTTATTGAAGAGGCTATCTTGGCTCCATTGTGTGTTCATGCCTAATTTGTCAAATATTAATTGAGCATAGTAATTTGGGTGGATATCTGGGTTCTCTATTCTATTCCATTGATCTACATGTCTGGTCTTGTGCCAACACTAGGCTGTTTTGAGAACAGTTGCTTTGTAATATAGCTTTAAATCTGGTATTGAGATCCCACCTACTGTATTATTCTTTCTCAGGATTGCTGTTGCTCTTCGTGGTCTTTTTTTTTTTTGTTCCAGATGAATCTATGAAGAATTGTTTCTAGGTCTGTGAAATATGTCGTTGGTATTTTAATGGGTAGTGCATTGAATCTATAGATTGCTTTGGGTAGAATCAACATTTTAAAGATTTTGATTCTCCCAATCCATGAGCATGCTATGCTCTTCCATCTGTTCATGTCTTCCTCTATCTCTTTTTTTCAGTATCCTGTAGTTTTCTGCGTATAGGTCTTTTACCTCCTTAATTCGATTTATTCCTAGGTTTCTTAATTTTTTTGGTGTGATGGTAAATGGGATTGCTTTTTTAGTCTCTCTTTCTGTAATTTCACTATTAGTGTACAGAAATGCCACAGATTTTTTGGCATTAATTTTGTATCCTGCTAAATTGCCAAATTCATTTATTAAGTCAATTAGTTTTGGGATGGAGTCCTTCGGGTTTTTTATGTACAATATCATGCCATCTGCAAATAAGGACAGCTTTACTTCTTCTTTTCTGATTTGCATGCCTTTTATTTCTTCTTGTTGTCTAATTGCAATGGCTACTACTTCCAGTACTATGTCAAACAGGAGAGTAGAGAATGGGCATCACTGTCTTGTTCCTGTTCTTAGGGGAAATGGTTTTAGTTTTTGCCCATTGAGAATGATGTTAGCTGTGGGTTTATCATATATGGCTTTTATAATGTTGAGGTAAGATCCTTCTATTCCCACTTTGCTGAGAGATTTTATCAAGAAAGTTTTTTGAATTCTATCAAATGCTTTTTCTGCATCAATTGATATAACTATGTAATTTTTATCTCTCAATTTGTTAATGTGATATATCACATTTATTGATTTGTAGATACTGTACCATGCCTGCATTCCTGGGACGAATCCTACTTGGTCATGTTTATCTCCACTCTGATCTTTCCTATTTCCTTCCTTCTGCTTACACTGGGTTTTCTTGTTGCTCTCTTTCTAGCTATTTGAGTTGTACGGTTAGGTAATTTATTACTATTGTTTCCTATTTTTTGCAGTAAACTTGTAAGGCTATGAACTTCACTCGCCAGACTGCTTTCACTGTGTCCCATAAATTTGGTATTGTTGTGTTGTCATTGTCATTTGTTGCTATGATGTTTTATATTTTTTCCTTAATATCTTTTGTTACTCAGTTGTTGTTTAATAGCATGCTGTTTAGTCTGTATGTGTTTGATTTCTTTCTACTGTGTTTATTATAGTTGATTTCCAGTTTTATGCCACTGCGGTATGAGAAAATGCTTGATATGATTTCTATCTTCTTGAATTTAAAGAGACTTTTCTTATGACCCAACATATGATCTATCTTTGAAAATCACCCATGTCCACTAGAGAAGAATGTATATTCTGTGGCTTTGGGATGAAATGTTCTGAAGATGTCCATTAATTCCATCTGGTCTAGTGAGTCACTGAGGATTGATGTGTCTTTGCTGATTTTTTGTTTAGAGGATTTTTCCAGTAGTGACAGTGGGGTATTAAAGTCTCCTACTATGATTGTATTGCTGTCAATCTCTCCCTTAATATCCTCCAGGAGTTTTTTTTATGTATTTAGGTGCTCCTATATTGGGTGCATATATGTTTACCAGAGTTATTTCTTCTTGTTGGATTGTTCCCTTTAGTATTATGAATTGTCCTACTTTATCTCTTGTTATGTCTTTCACTTTGAGATCTAATTTGTCAGATATGACTATTGCAACCCCAGCTTTTTTTCATTTCCATTTGCCTGAAATACCATCTTCCACCCCTTCACCCTCAATCTGTGTGCATCTCTTTTCCTAAGGTGTGTTTCTTGTAGACTGCAGACATATGGAGCGTGTCTTCTTATCCAATCGGTTATCCTTTGTCTTTTGATTGGAGCATTTAATCCGTTTACATTTAAAGTTATATTGATAGGTACTTATCTGTTGCCATTTTTAGTCTTTACCCCAGAGTTCCTTCTTTGCTTCCTCTTTCTTTTTATTACAGCAGACCCTTTAGCATTTCTTGCATTGCTGGTTTGGTGGTAATATATTCCCTCAGTCCTTTTTTGTCTGTGAAGCTCCTGATTTCACCTTCAATTTTGATTCAAAGCCTTGCAGGGTACAGTATTCTTGGATTCAGACCCTTCCTTTGCATGACTTTGTATATTTCATTCCATTCCCTTCTGGCCTGATGAGTTTCTGTTGAGAAATCAGTAGCTAGTCTTATGGAGGTTCCTTTGTAGGTAACTTTCTGTTTCTCCATGGCCACTTTTAAGATTCTTACTTTGTCGTTGGTGTTTGCCAATTTAATTATAATATACCTTGGTGTCGTTTTTTGGGGGTTAATTTTGCTTGCGACTCTGTGAGCTTCTTGGATTTGTGTGGGTTTTTTCTTTCCTATATTGGGGAAATTTTAAGTCATTATTTCTTCAAATAGGTTCTCTAATCCTTGCTAAGTTTCCACTCTTTCTGGAACCTCAATTATGTGGATGTTGTTTTGTTTTGTGTTATCCTAAAATTCTCTTAGGCTCTCCTCTTGCTTTTTATTTTATTTTTCTAGAAGCTATTGTACTTGGGTATTTTTTCCTACCTTGTCTTCTAGCTCACTGATGCAGTCCTCTGCTTCTAGTCTACTTTTGATGCTTTCTGTTGAGTTCTTTATAGCAGTAATGTCATTTTTCATTTCTTCTTGATTATTCTTCACCTCCTCTAGGTTCTCCTGCATTTCTTCTTGCTTTTTCTTCATCTCCTCTTGGGTCTTCTTCATTTCCTCTTGTCTCTTACTCACATTGTCGATTTTGTCTACCATTCTTTTCATCCACTTTATGATCATTTCTCTGAACTCTTTCTCTGGTAGGCTTATTTCTGCTTCTATTTTGTTTACTTCCTTTTCTGGTGATACCTGCCTTTTTGTCGTATGCGGGCTGTTCCTTCTTTTGCCCATGGTCTTTCTTCTCTGGGTGTCTGGTTATGTAGTTTTTTCTTCTATGTTGATTCAAAGGCACAAACTACAACACGACTAGGGAACAATACACAAGGCACTGAACAGAAATGTATTCACAATGTTAATAATCACAAATAAGGTGACCACCAGTGAAAGACAAATTAGGGATAAGTAAAGAAAGAAGAAGATGGATATGAGGAAAAAATAAAAGAAAGAAATGCCAAGATCAAATTGTGAGAGGGAGAAAAAATTAAATAAATAAATTAACATAAAAATAAAATAAAATAAAATAAAATAAATAAAAAGCAGAAGAAGAAGAAGAAAAGAGATAGAGAAAAAAGTCAGAGAGAAAAGAAAGAGGATAAGAGAAAAAAGGGGAACAAAATATAGATGTCAGGAGAAAACTCCAATAGAACAGTTACTAATCCCAACAAATGCAGGCAACCAGTACCTGGAGATTCATACAAACTACAAATAACAACTGGTATCGAAGGAGGCGAGGGATTAGAGGTAAAAAAACAAACCAAAAAAACAGCAAACAAAAAGCAAAATAAAACAAGTAGAATAAGCTAAAACATTCTCACAAAAAAGTACACAATATCGATATAATCACCACTCAGGCAAACAGCAACAAAAGGACATAGAGAAAAACAACTTTTTGGATAATGAAGACAAGAAGAGAGAGGTTTGTATGTCCTTGGAGTAGGGGATTTGAAATTAGATATATAAGTGGTGTGAAATTTTAACCAGGTAAAGAGAAAGAGTAGGGATAATCCAAAGTTGGAAAAGGGAAAGAGAAACAAGACAACAAAATGGGGAAAGTTAGGAAGAGAGTGTTGGCATAAAGGTGGAGTTGAGTTGGAGTAAAATTATGCTAAAGGAAAGATGAAAATAGAATGTAGAACTCTAATCCCAAGGTAAAATAAAGGGAAAACAAAATGACACTTTTTTTTTCCAAAAAGGTAAAATAGTAGTAGTAATAATACTAGTTGAAACCAAAAATGTAAAAATTAAAAAGGTAAAATTAATTGAGGGGGAAAGAAAAAAATAGTTTTTGATTAAAATATGCAAAAATGAAAAATAAAATAAAAATTTTATAAAAAAGAAAAAAAAATAGAATGATCGTTCACTTCCACTATTGTTCTGCTTGGCACTCCTGTTTCCCAGTAGAGGGTTATATCATTTCCCTGTGTTCCACTGCTGAGGTCTTATTCTCTTTATTCTTTTGCGGTTATGTGAGAGTCAATTTGTGCGTCATCCACTGGGTGGCAGTGTTTCAGAATTGACCTCTGAGACTAAGTACAGGACCTCTCTAGGCTGTGCTCAGATCCTGCTACTCTGTGGTTCTCAAAACAGATTTGTGGTGATTTTACAGCCAGAACACTATAATAACTCCCAGTCTGTCCTTCTGCCTCAGATCAAAATGAGTTTGTTTTCTATAGCTCCCCTCTGTCAACAGTTCCGAGAGTTTGCTTCCACACTTAGGGATCATGCCCTTCCCCACATCTGCGGGCCTCTCCAGAAGCAGCTTTCCCACAGCCCGGTTCCCACAGTGTGCGCATCTCTATTCTGCGGCACAGAAGATATCACCTTATCCCAGGCTAAATCTGACCTTTCCGTGTGCAGTGTGGATCTCCTCTGAGTCTGCGCATCTGCGCTGATTGGAGAGCAGTGTTCTGGGTCCCCCGTCTGTACGGTGAGTGCTTCAGCTGCAGCTTTCAGATCCCTGAAGGCATCCACTTCCCTCTCCAAGATGGCTCTGTCTCTGCATTCACGCTGGTGGCTCTGGCAGACAAAAACCCCATGGCAGTGGGGCTGCCTGGTGAGGAGAGCCCCATCCAGCAGTCCACCACCTTCTCCTGGAGGATAGCTGACTCTTAACTTGCCAACAAACACTCCCAGTGGGACTCTCAGCTGTTCTCTCTCCCTCTGCCCAGTGACAAAGCTCCAGACGTGTCCGTCTATTCCTCCTCCATTTCTCTCAAAATTTCTGATTTTCTCTTTAAAAACCTTATGTCAAAAGAAGGTCACATCTGAGATACTGGGTATTAGAATTTCAACATATTAATTTTGAGGGCACAAAATTTAACCCATAACCCAGATATATATATATTTTTTTAAATATATTTTTTATTGATTTTTCACAGAGAGGAAGGGAAAGGGATAGAAAGCCAGAAACATCAGTGAGAGAGATACATCAATCAGCTGCCTCCTGCATGCCTCCTACTGGGGATGTGCCCACAACCATTGTACATGCCCTTGACCGGAATTGAACCTGGGACCTTTCAGTCCCCAGGCCGATGCTCTATCCAATAAACTAAACCGGTTTTGGCCCCAGATATATTTTCACCACTCAATGATCCAAGCAGAGACAAATATCTTTATTATTATTCTGTCTAGTTACAGCATTCCTGGATAATAACATTATGCAGGTGTCTCATGTGTAGTTTCCTCCCTTTTCCCAATCAGTAACCATATATTCTTCCTCTGTGTGAGTGCTAAAGCACAGTCACAAACATAAAATGGGTCCTTTTCTTTTCAATTCATACATGTATTTTATTTATTTACTTATTCACTTACTATTTATTTATTTTTATTTACTTATATTTCTTTAATACCCCACTGACACTCCTGGATAAATCCTCTAGACAAAAAATCAGAAAATAAACACTAATCCTAAATGACTCATTACATCAGATGGACTTAATTGACATCTTCAGAACATTTCACCCCAAAGTCACAGAATATGCATTCTTCTCAAATCCACATGGGTCATTTTCAAAGATAGACCACAGATGAAGTCACAGGCAAAGTCTCTTCAAATTTAGGAAGATTGAAATCATATCAAGCATCTTTTCAGACCACAATGGCATAATATTAGAAATCAACTACAATAAAAACAATCAACAAAACTCAGACACTTGGAAGCTGAATAACATCCTCTTAAACAATGACTGGGTTACCAAAGAGATCAAATAAGAAATTAAAAACATCCTGGAAACAAATGACAATGAAAACCCAACCATCAAAAATCTCTAGACACAGTGAAATCCGTGCCAAGAGGGAAGTTTATAGCTCTACAGGTCTACCTCAAAAATCAAGAAAAAATAGTGGTGAATCATCTAACCCTACAACTCAAAGAATTAGAAAGAGAGCAACAAGAAAAGCCCAGAGTGAACATAATGAAGGTGATAATAAAGATCACAACAGAAATAAATGACATAGAGACCAAAAACACAATACAAAACATCAATGAAACCAAGAGCTGGTTCTTTGAAAGGATAAGAATGATGAAACTCTAGCCAGGCACACCAAGAAGCAAAGAGAAAGGACCTAAATTAAAAAAAAATAGAAATGAAAGAAGTGATCCCCTAGCTGGTTTAGCTCAGTGGATGGAGCGTTGGCCTAGGAACTAAAGGGTCCTGGGTTAGATTCCAGTCAAGGGCACATGCTTAGTAGGGGGCATGCAGGAGGCAGCCAATCAATGATTCTCTCTCAACATTAATGTTTCTATCTCTCTCTCCCTCTCCTTTCCTCTCTGAAATAAATAAAAATATATTTAAAAAAAAGAAATGAAAGAGGTGAAATAACCTCAGACCCCACAGAAATACAAAGGATTCTAATAAAAAAAGGTCCTATGCACAACTCTATTCCAACAAAGTAGACAACCTAGAGAAAATGGACATATTCCTAGAACAATACAATCTTCTGAAACTCAATCAGGAAAAATTTAAAAATCTCAATAGGCTGGTAATTATGGAGGAAAGTAAAGCAGTAATCAAAAAGCTTCCAGCAAACAAAAACCGGTGGCCAGATGGCTTCACAGGGGAGTTTTGCCAAACATTCAAAGAAGAACTAAAACCTATCCTCCTCAGATTATTCCAAAAAAATCCAAAAGAAAGACACACTTTCAAGCTCTTTCTATGAAGCCAGCATTAACCTAATCCCAAAACCAGATAAAGAAAACACAAAGAAAGAGAATTACAAGCCATTATCCCTCATGAACCTAGGTGCCAAAATCCTCAGCAAAATTCTAGCAAATCAAATCCAGCACTACATCACAAAGATCATGCACCATGACCAAGTAGGATTTATCCAAGGGATGCAAGGATGGTACCATATCTGCAAATCAATAAATATGATACATCACATAAACAAACTGAGAGATAAAAATCACATGATCATATTAATTGATGCAAAAAAAGCATTTGACAAAATCCAACATCCTTTCTTTATAAAAACCCTCAGCAAAGTGGGAATAGAGGGTTCATATCTCAACACAATAAAAGCCTTCTATGACAAACCTACAGCCAACATCATACTCAATGGGTAAAAACTAAAACCATTTCCCCTAAAAACAGGAACAAGACAGGGATGCCCACTTTCACCACTTATGTTTGACATAGTATTGGAAGTGCTAGCCATAGCAATTTTATAAGAAGAAGAAATAAAAGGTATTTATTTTTGTATTTGTATTGTTTTCTTTTTAATTGTTTTTAATTTTAAAAACATTTTCAATTAGTTTTTATGAATTTTAAGTGTTTTGTTATATCTATCCGTCATTTTTATTACACTTAGATATTTATAAAAAAAATCAACATTATCTCAAAACACCATGTCCTTGAAACTGGCATTTCATTGATTCATTTTATAAACACATATTAAGTATCTGTCCTTAGGTAATGCTCTAGATATCAGTGAGATAAAAGATAATATTTAAAAATCCCTCTCTCAATTGACTCAAATCCTAGTGTAACAAAATATTAGCCATGTAGTACTGGTTTGATTCTAACCAGTTAGCAACTCTTTTGGCTTCAATTTTCTCTTTTGTTGGAAATGCCCTTGTGTTCTAACACAACTTCTTAGTACTTATCTCTGGATTACAAAGATGCTAACAATTTATAATTCCTAATTGCTAAACTTAAATGTTCTTTAGGTCATGGAGTCTTAAATGAAAACCCTGGCCACATCAGGCAATATCAACAATTTCTGTTATCCAGTTATTTGTCTGGATGGCATCTTTTTCCTTAGAAAATATTTTTTTGTTGCTGTTCCCTGTGATTTAAACCATTCTTTTAATGTCCTATAGTAATTTGGATTCAAGATTATCTGTCTTTAACTCAGACAACTCCAGCCATCTCCACAATGGGTCTAGGAAACATTTCAGAACTAAGGATGTCTATTTGGATATAAATTAGGATTTTGAGTCAACAGACATACTCTGATTTTCTGGTTTAGTGCCTCAGTATCTATTTTGATTAAAACTATTCTGATTAAATAAGATGTTGTTTTCCTTTGTAGTTTTCATTATAGAGTTACATGTCTTTTACAACTATATTGAAACAAGGTGTTTCAAAGTATTAAAGGGCACAGATTTCTATTCCAGCAGGATCTTCTTAAAAATTACTTTATTAAGTCTTAATTTTTCCTTGTCCTAGAATATGAGCAAAATTTATTTGTGTAGGTTAAGTATAATATAATTCCAATTCATATTAAAATATGATCATTCACATCTTAAAATACCCAAGAATTTGTACCAACTCTTACATTCTTACAAGGATATGTTTAGAAAATCAATTTAGAATAATAACAGATTATCTTATCTCTACATACAAGGAAAATTTATTAACGCTCACCTATAGGTTTATCCAGTTATAGAGAAATACATTTTTTCTGTTTTTGTTATCCTTTTAGAAAAAAGCATCTCCTTTTTTTCAAGTTAAAAATATACATGCATTTCCTAACTGACTACAAATTTAAATTGATAAAGCAGCCTTCTAAAAGTTTTAAGGTACATTTTTCCAAAACAGAATTTATTTTTAATATTTGAATATTTCACTGAGCATTAGGATACAGTCCTAATTCTAAAGTATGTCTGTGCAGAACATCTAAACAGATGAATGAATGAAAAGTGAGTTTATTCTAATGATTTTGATTAATGCCTTCAGTTGATTATGAAGACTAAATCAGTTCAAAGAAATTTCAGAGAAATAATCCATATGCCACATGGGTAAGAATAGCCATACACCTTATACCAATTCTGAGAAAGAAAAGAAATAAGGTGTAAAATGACTCTGCATTTCTAGTTTTCAAAATCTCAGGTAAATCAAAGTAGAAAGTTTGCTCCTAGCTAAATCAAGAGAAATACTAATGGAGGAAAAGTATGATCAGGGCAGAATCATCTGTGATGATTTCATCCTTGTGCTTAAAACACAATAAGAAATTAAGAGGTAAAGGAAAGACAATTTCAAAGGGACTTGAATCCTCAAGAAAATATCTGTGTATATAGATACAAAAAAAGGATGCTCTCTTATAATAATGTTAGAATAATCTAGATCCTAACTCTTAGAATCACTGTAATTTTGTTTTTAATCTCCAATTTTTATTCTTACAGTTTCCTGTATGGGATATGCAGTCAAACAACAAAATCTATGCCCCCAAGATTATTATATGCCTTTCCTGGGAGAAGGTTTTGGGTAATTCATTTTGCCCTGTTGTAATGTTTAATGGTATTTCTTTTACTTTAAAAAATGTTCTGGTCTGGATAGTAAAATATATGCTCACACTAATAATGAAAGAAACTTGAATAGTCCCATATAGCATAAAGTTATCAATGATGTCTAATTCATCTTTTGTCTCTAGGCATTTTAAGGTCTCAGTAATTGAAATATCTAGTTGTCAGTTATTACTGTGCATTTCTGTCTCACTTAGTTTTAATTAAAGTAAAATTAGATTTAAATGCTTAAATATTTCTTTTGAGCTCTTATCTTGATTTATATGATGCTTAATTGAAAAAAAGCATTATGACCAATAAGAGAATACTTTCTAAGTGATGGTTACATTTATTGAATTAGTCAAGAAATAAACTACTTTGGAAAGCCTTCAATATATAGTGTTTTCCTCAAGGAAACTTTTCCCATTCAACTGATGTAAATGTTATTCCTATGTTTGGGTCAATTGTGTTCTTTTGATAAGATAAAAAATGCTACATCTATAATTATTAAAAATTAATTTTACCAATTTGTACTTCTTAATCTATTCACCTTTTAGTTGAGTGAGAAAGTTGAAGGGCTTAATACAAATTGGTAGTTACAAATTAGTCATGGGATGTAAAGTACAAGATAGAGAACATAGTCAATAATACAGTAATAACTATGTGTGGTACCAGGTATATACTGGAAATATTGGGAGGATTAATTTGTAAAGTATTTTATTGTCTAACCACTATACTATACACCTGAAACTAAAACAAAATAATGTTGAATGTAAACTATAGTTGAAAAATAAAATTTAAAAAACAGCAAATAATAAGTTAATGGCAAAGCTTTCTTTGATATGTTTTATAATGCTTTACTTGGCATCAAATTGCATTTGGGATCAGAGAAGATTGTGCTGAGTTGATATCAAGTATCCATAACAGTAAATTTAGCTGAGAGACATTGGCAGAAATGAAGAGTGATTTAGTAGGTGAATAAGAGATTCTGAACACATCTTAGGACAGTTTTAAAGCTGTAATGCAGGGAAAGAACTGGGTATCTGAAACTGTAGGTATTATAGGGTTTAAGAAATTAAATATGGGGCCAAGGATAGCTTGACCAATTCTTCAGAATTATATTCTTCTTGCATAGGTTCTTTTTCTTGGGCCTCATCTGCAAGGCATCATGATTTTATTTCAAGGCCCCTTAAAGACGTCTGCCACCTGGAATCAGTTACATAGTTACATCTTACAGCACCAAAGACTATCTGTATTCCTAATCTGAATAAAAATGTTAAACGTTACAGGAATAATTTTGTAAAAAACACAGCACATTTTTCTCCTTCAAATTTTAGAAATTGCCTTCTTTTTGGCAGAACAACTGCTTCTTGCACAATATGTATTTCTGTTTTGATTTGAGGAAATTTTCAGTCTAGTTCTTCATAAAGAGACCAATTTACAGCAAAGAGAACTTCAAAATGGTTTATCTGTTATAAGGGGTTTGGGGAAGCACTATTTGTACTTACTTTTTAAATAAAATAATTTAGAGCTATTATAGCTTCTCCTTTTACATTGGTATTTTACTAGTATGTCTATCTCTGAAAAGTACCTAATTACATTGTTCATCCCCAACTTTCTAAAATCTGCACATTTAATCCTGATATTTAATTATTTTACTGTTTTCAAGAGAAATGTGTTCATTTGGACCGTAAATCAGTGCCAACATTTGTAAGAAAAAACAGTGAGCCAGCTCAAGCTAAGATGCGATAATTCCAGGTTTGCCGAATATCACAGGCAGGAGGCAAGCTCATCTAGAACATTAGTCTCACTGCATTTTGGAAGTGATGTGCCAAACATATAGACAAATAAGGGTAGGTGCATTCAATTTTACGTTTTATGTCTTTTGTTAAGTTTATTTTTAAGATATACCAAAACAACTGTGCACAACCTCTAAGAAAGAAATGTATGGTTAACACAGTATGAAACACAGAGGTAATAATTTTGTCCCAAGTACTTGCTTCTGTACTCCCTCTCCAGTCAATACAGAAATGGACTTTGAGGATGGCCTGCATGGAAGAGAGATGGGGCTTTTCTTCCCACTACAGATGAAGAATTTATTTCAGGGCAGGGTGGAGTCAAGAAAATTTCTCCATGGTCTAAAGAGGCAGACCTGAAGTTCCAGATGACGATAGTGAGATCAGAGCCTTACTCTATTTGAAATTCAATGGAAGACTTCATAGTCTTGAATCGCTTTTAAGAAGATTCTGTTCTCCATGACTCATATCTTTGTTTCTATTTTGTCAGTATAATTTGTTTATTAGATTCCACATATAAGTGAGATCATGTAATACTTGTCTTTCTCTGGCTTATTTTGTACAGCGTAATACTCTCCAGGTCCAGGTCCTTTCATGCTGTCTCAAAGGGTTAGAGATCCTTCTTTCTTATAACTGCATAGTATTGCATTGTGTAAATTTATCACAGGTTTTTTCCCCACTCATCTGCAGCCGGGCATTGGGCTGTTTCAAGATCTTAGCTATATGTGTGTGTATATATATATGTGTGTGTGTGTGTGTGTGTGTGTGTGTGTGTGTGTGTGTGTGTGTGTGTGT
>JAAGEH010000037.1:4438855-4461618 GCA_011751065.1 Lasiurus cinereus
TGTGTGTGTGTGTGTGTGTGTGTGTGTGTGTGTGTGTGTGTGTGTGTATTTGTTAATCCTTACTGGAGGATGTTTCTTCCATTGATTTTAGAGAGAGTGGGAAGGAAAGGGTAGGAGAAGAGAGGAGAAAGAGAGAAATATTGATGTGAGAGAGCCTCATTAATCAGTTGCCTCCAGTACACACCCCAACTGCAACAGGGAACTTGCAACCCAGGTAGCTGCCTTTGACCAGAATCAAACATGGGAGCCTTCAGTTCATGGTCCAAACTCTAGCCACTGCTGTCCATGGACAGATCTTAGCTATTATAAATAGTGCTATTATGAACATAGGGGTGCATATGTTCTCTCTGGTTACTATTTCAGTATTCTTAAAACAAAATGGATCCAGAGACATGGAAGCATGAAACAAACTAACAAATATCAGATAGAAAGAGGAGAGAGGTTAAGAAGAGATAAACCAAAATCTAACATGCATGCATGCATAACCTATGGACACAGACAGTAGTGCAGTGAAGGCATGGAGGTGGGGAGGACAGGAGTTGGATGGAGGAGGTTAATCCGGGGGGGGGGGAATGGCAGACATCTGTAATACTTTCAACAATAAATATAAATTTATATTTTTTATTGTAGAATGGATTTAATTTATAACCTATTTTAAGAATACATGGAAATATTTATTGTAAGGTTTCATAGCATTTTGCTTGCTATGTAAGGAACAGAATAAGAGTTGAAAAATACCTTTGAAATGATGTTCAACCCTCTTATTTGTCAGAATGAGAACCTTAGTAGAGAAGGTAAGCGAGTTGCCCACAATATACAGAAAACTAGTAGGGTAACCAGGACCAGAATCCAAGTGCCCTTTTCATATTAAAGTGCTTTTTCCATCATACCACAGATTTGAAATGTTCCAAGACTCACAAAAGCACCACTAAAAATGCAATTTTCATTTCTAGATTCATTGAATTACTCTTTGTCAAAACACCTCAGGAGTGTTTTTTAAAGGCAACTCCGCTTTTATTTTCTAATTTGCATAGATTTGTTTTTCTTTCTGAAGAGGATAGCATGCAGTCAAGATGCTTAACTCCACTCATAGAGATCCATATATTGTCATCCTGATGGATAGAAAAGAAAAGCATGCAGAAGAAAATGACTCCATTTCTTGAAGGTACACTGTCTTATTTTCTTCTCAGATTAATGCTATCTGACATGCACATTCTGATTTACTGCATCATGCAGGAAATGTAAGAGGACAGCTTTTCTGAAGAGCAAACCATAGGTTTTAGAAATATAACTAAAATGAAAAGCAGCATGTAACTGGGTCTTCTGATTAGGCACATGGAAAATGTTTTCTATTTGGTAGCATTTATCCAGAGGCCAAGAGAGTTCACAATCAAGCATTTTGCTATTCATACAACTGGTTCTTTCCCTTGTTCTTCTCCTACTTTATTATCTCCTTTCTACCATCTACCTATTTTTCTATTCCACCCCATGCTCTCAAATGAAAACAAATAACTCATAACTTGCACCTTCCTTGCTATTCTTTCTATCTACAATTCCATTCAAGGTTTACCAAATCAGGAGAATGCTGCCAATACTGTGTATAAATTCTTTCAGGGAATATGATAAGTCCTCATATTATCTTTGTGCATAAAATGGACCAAAATGTGGGATTGATGTTAGAACAGTGACATTGATTCCGAGAGGGTAAACAACAGTACACAAAGGGTCCCAATTAAATTAACAAATGTAAACTTAAAGAAATATTTCTACTGAAACACCCAGGAATCTGCCCTTGGTCCTGCTCTGCTTTCTATGTGTAGGTATGAACTAACCAGGCTATGACACTGTGAAGCAATACATTTCATACTCATCATCCCAATGTCTGGCAAAAATTAGGTAGCCAATAAATGTTTATTTAAGAAACAATGAACTAAAGGGGTATATTGATAATATGTGAAACAAATTCATAGGATCAAGAATCAAAAAAGCAATATCAACACATTGTTGATGGCTTGTATAACAAATTAGATCTAAAGAATATTTAGATACAGACATACTACAATTTGTCAAATATAACAGAGTAATTTGTTTTATAATATAAGATACCAAACTTTGTTCTCTGTCTCCCTCAAAATAGACTGACATCCACAAAGGAAAATAGCCCTAGCAGTTCTCAAGAATCCAATTAATAATTTTAGCAACACAGTGGAACAAAACATGGAGAATAACTGCACAGAAAGAATCCCAGAGATCAGCTTAGCTGAGACCATTGAGAACAGTCAGGAATAAAAAAAGGCAGAAGTTGTCATTATAAGCCATGCAGTGAGTGTTACTATGGTCTCCAGTGACCTGCTCTGTTGATTACCCCAGTAGCCTTTGCCACTGAATATCTCAACTCCTATTGTCACAGAATTCCTGTAGCTTTCATAGTGGGGAACCCATAGTGCTCCTCAGCCTGAATCCCAATAGATTGTTCTGCAGAGGACACAGGCAGCTTTCATTGCTGAGATACCAACAGACCCACGCAGGGATGGAAATTATCCCTCCCTTCTCCCCCATTCCATAAGGAAATACTGTTGTATCATAATAAGACCAGGATTGCCACCACCCCCCTCCCACAACCTCTCTCATGCACCAAACTCCAAAGTCAAAGATAGTTCATTTGTACCTGTACTCCAGACTCCAATTCTGAAACTATTCCATGTGCCCCACATAACACATTGGAGTGTCCACAGCTACAAACTAGCTAGCACCCTGAATGACAAATACACTATATCACCATATATACCTGTGCTCTAGACCCGAGTTCCATGGTTGCCTATTAGTACCCATGCATCAGTCATCAGTGCCACCACCATTTCAAGAACACCCCAAGCCAGACTCACCACCAAAAAGGATCCCCTTAGCCATAGCATCCATCATGGAAGAAAAAGAGATCAAAGGTCCCTAGCAGCCTTTGTCACTGAAAATCCTATCAGCCCTCACTGCCACTGTTGATGTCCACATTCTTAGCCATTGATGACTTCTACAATCTTCATCAAACATTGCCTTAGCTAATGGAGCTGCACAGAAACTATGACAGTAAGCCTTTCTCAGAAAAATGACCACCATATTCCACACATCTAGCATCCTCACAGGTGAAAGTCTTTCCCTTTAAAATCAGTCCATATAATCTGGAAAAGGTAATTGCTCCAGGTAATACACAGGTATCAATGCAAGATTACAAGACAAAAAAAAATCAATGGAGCATGATATCACCAAAACAAAACAAAACAGTAATTTTCCATCAACTAACCCCAAATAAATGGAGATCTATGAACTGGAAAAAATTAAGATAATTGTTTTTAGGAATCTCAGTGAGCTATAAAAACACAGATAGCTAGATGAACTCATACAATTTATACACTAATAAAATTAAAAGTCCAACAGAGAAATATAAACCATTTAAAATAAACAAACATAAATTATAAAGCTGAAGAATACAATGTTGAATAAAAATTCAATGGAGAGTACAAACATTAGGCTTGATCAAGCAGAAGAAATATTCTATCTTACCCTACTTTATTTTAGTTGTTAATCTTTAACTGAGCCTAACTTCAGGAATGAAAAGAAAGATAAAGACTTTCCCAAGCAAGCAAAAACTGAGAAACATTATTACCAATAGACCTGCCTTACAAGAAATGTTCAAAGGAGTTCCTGGAGCTGAACTAAAAGCATGTTAATTAATAACAAAAATACACAAAAGTATAAAACTAAATGGTAAAATAATTATATAGTAAAATACAGTATAATCTAATGCTGTATACGGCGGTATGTTAATCACTTAAGTCTAATATAAAGTTAAACATATTAAAAATAACTACAGTTAGCCCTAGCTGGTTTTGCTCAGTGGATAGAGAGGGTCAGGAACAAGGTGAAGGGGTTAATGGGGGTAATAAAAAGGAACATGTGTAATAGTTTCAACAATAAATACAATTTTTTAAAAAAAACTTTAGACAAACTGTCGAAAAAATTTCTTACAGACAACAAAGGAAAAGCACCTGTTATAAAATTGAACTAGCCCATTATTCATAATATCTAGCATATTTGAGAACTACCATTTTTAAATATAAAATTATATGAGAAATACTCTTTTACATATGGTAGCTACCTCTTATCCACAGTTGTGTTTTCTGCGGTTTTAGTTACCCATGGTCAACCAAGGTCTGGAATATTAAATGAAAACTTCCAGAAATAAACAATTTATAACTTTTAAATTAAATTCCATTCTCAGCAGAATGGTGAAATCTCATGATGCTCTGCTCATCCTTGGACATGAATCATCCCTTTGCCCAACATATTCATGCTGTATATCCTATTCATCCATTAGTCACTTAGTAGCCATCTCAGTTATCAAATTAACTCTCACAGTATCAAAGTGTTTGTGTTCAAGTGATCTTTATTTTACTTAATAATTGCCCAGAGTACAAGAGTAGTGGATGCTGAAAATTCAGATATGCCAAAGAAGAGAGTAAAGAGCTTCTTTTAAGTAAAAAGGAGAAAGTTGTCAATTAATAAGGCACTCTATAATCTCACATCATCACACTAAGAATATATATATATGTATATATATACATACATATATATATATATATAATAGTATTTATATGGTTTAGTACTATCTGTGGTTTCAAGCATCCATTAGGGGTCTTGAAATGTATCTCTCACAGATAAAGGGGACTACTGTATTGGATTTAAAATACCTAAAATATCAGAAAGATAGTAAAAGAAAATATAGCATGCTTTGAATGCAAAAGCACTCAGAAAAGCATTGCAGTTTGGATTAAATAGCACATACAGTAATCTTAGACTACATTGACAAGATTATAGCCAGACCATTGCACTTAGTTCTCAATGACCATTGAGAAAATACAACATATAGACAGAAGAAAAACAGAATAATTGGAAGGCATGGTATCATATTATTATTATATTTTTAATTGTCACCCCAGGATATTTTTGCGTTGATTTTAGAGAGAGTGGAAGAGAGAGCGAAAGACAGAAACATTGATGTGAAGGAAACACATTGATTGGTTGCCTCCTGCACACACCCTGACCAAGGCCCAGGCTAGAGAGCAGCCTGCAACTGAGGTACATGCCCTTGACTGCAATAGAACTAGGACCCTTCAGTCCACAGACCAATGCTCTGTCCACTGGGCCAAACCAGCTCGGGCAGAACCCATATTATTTTAAGAATAGGTGAGGCAACTCCAAATAATTTAAGTGGAGGAAAAAGAAGAGTAATGTTGGACAGGATATCTAACTTCAAATACATATGTAATATAAAGGGTAATATTTTCTTCTTTTTATATAGCTGAATAGTATTTAATTGTGTAAATGTAGCACAATTTTTAACTACTCATCTACTGATGGACAATTGGGCTGCTTCCAAATCTTGGCTATTGTAAATAACGCTGCAATGAACATAAGGATACATATATTCTTTCTGATTGGTGTTTTGGGTTTCTTTGGATAAATTTCCAGAAGTTGAATTGCTGGGAAATAAAGCAGTTCTATTATGCTGAGTGAAATAAGCCAGCCAGATAAAGACAAATAAATACCATATGATTGCACTCATATATAGAATCTAATGAACAAAATGAACTAACAAACAAAATAGAAACAGACTCATAGAGAGCAGGCTGACAACTGTTTGGGAGCCTGGGTGGGAGAGGGTTGAAGGGATTGAGGGGGATAAAAGGACCAAAACCTCATGGACACAGACAACAATGTGGTGATTGCCAGGGAAGGAGAGGGAGAAAGTGGAGGAGAGTATGGGTGGGAGGTTATAAATGGTGATGGACAGAGACTTCAGAGATTTTGCTTGGTGAACCCACAATACAATGTACAGATGATGTATTGTAGAACTATATACTTGAAACTTGTATGAGTTTGTTAACCAATGTCATCTCAATGAATTGAATAAAAAGAAAAAAATGCATATATAAAATATTTATTACACTTATTCTAACTCCAGTGATCCAGTCTGGATTTAATAAAACTTATGGTACAAAGATGGGCTGACAATATGAAAGATGATTTGGCCAGTATAACTTTACAAATTTGAAATGGATGCTTTGGAATTATCATTACAATTTTTTATGCAGGTTTATCATTTACCACCTTAATGTTAAGATTGTCATTATGGTTATTATAAAGAAACTACAATTTAAAAAAATTCTACTGAAGGTTGAGACTCTGAGTTGTTTTCTTAGGCTTGACATTATTTTTTTTTTCTTTCCACCCATCCTGGCCCTATAACTGTTTCTTTCCCGATTAATTTTTTTTTCTTAATGAAGTACTGTGAACTTCAAGTTGGTATTTATTTGGAGACTGGACTCCTTGAGTTTTCAGCCATCCATAATTACCAACTGAAGCATTTGTTATCAATCAAATGATACAATATCCCACACCTTTAAGTGTCAAATTCTCACAGGCTTTATTATATTGTTTTAATGCAAAATACAACAGCACCAGTAAATTAGAACAGTGGTTAAAAAGGGGGTATATGACTCAGCGGTTGAGCATTGATCTATGAACCAGGAGGTCACAGCTGTGGGCTTGATTCCCAGTATGGGGCAGGCAGGAGGCAACTGATCAATGATTCTCTCTCATCATTGATGTTACTATCTCTCTACCCATCTCCCTTCCTCTCTGAAATAAATAAAAATATTTTTTTATAAAAGGGATTGCATTGCAGACACATTAACCTGATAGCTGCCAATCCAGAGGCAGAATAACTATAAAAAAACAGGCTGAAGCATAAAGTGTATGGTTTTGCTGATCATTTATGCAAAAATCCCTACAATGTCTATAACATCTGAGAGTATTACTTTTTTTAACACAAATGATCATTATTTTAATCATAAGGAGTTATTTAAAATGATCATTTTATTAATTATTTAATAAATGTTCATTAGATATCATTTTTAAAAATTGTTTTTTAATGTTTAAATTTTAAAAATCAGGTCAATATTCACATCAGTTGTATAAAATGTCACTTGAGTGAAGTGACCCCTATGCCTAAAGATGTCAAATAAACTTTATTGTGCTTGATCCTGGATTTCACTCTTCAATATCACTTAATTTGGATTTATACAGTTTGCATTACTAGTTGAGTATAGGAAATCAACCTCATCCCGCTTCCAATCCTAAATATTTATAATCATTTCTAATTAATGTGATGGGGTGGGAGTTAGGAAGATAGGAATAACCTCATACTCCAGTATTAGCATCAAAATATCCCTGGAAATAAAGACATGCAAACTACATACCAAACGAATAAAATGTTTATTCTCCAGCTGAACTATTCAAGAGGTGTTTATGTCTATCCTCAAACATTTTATTCAGTGCTCATAGTTTTTTTTTCATTGTTGTTGTCTTTCCAATATTTAACCATTTAATTAGTAGCAGATCTCACTATATTTGTGCATTACTTGATTTAGCTAATAATTACCACCCAGCAAAATTGCTTCTAAAGCTAATTTTTGTCAAACA
This sequence comes from Lasiurus cinereus, assembly GCA_011751065.1. Lineage (NCBI taxonomy): Eukaryota > Metazoa > Chordata > Mammalia > Chiroptera > Vespertilionidae > Lasiurus > Lasiurus cinereus. The sequence continues at coordinate 4,446,392 of JAAGEH010000037.1, forward strand.
AATTATCTTTTTTCATCAACCTTTATCAGAATGTAAGTAATGTGTTCCTGATTTTTTTTTTCTGTTCCTGCCTCTAGGTGATTATAACACAAGAGGGGTATAGTTATTCCACTAACTCAGAACATCTGCCACCTGCCTTAAGCCATGACTCAATTCAGGCATGGGATGCAGGAAGCCCTGCTCTTTCCATCTTGCTTTAGTTTCAAATGCTTGCCTCATGCAAGCAACTTCTCATCTCCTACTGCCACAAGCCTAGATTTGATGGCACATCCAAGACCAGGTTGTGGGGGATATGAGAAGCAGCTGGTCACATCCTACTGTTTCTGTGGCAAGGTACAGACAACTGGAGTTCTCATTTTGTATATGCTCCTGGAAACTGTTTGTCTGCTGGCAAATTTCTGTTTATGTGAGATTTCTGGAAGTATATATTAAATGTATTCCATACTTTTTGGTTATGGTGAATTTCTCATTGGTGATTACTCATGCAATGGAGTACACCTGCACTGTTGAATGAAGAAGCAAGGAAGCTGCCTAGTGAAATCAACAGTTGGCATTTGGCATTAGGACCCATTGCTGCATTTGCAAACTCACTCAATAAATCCACAGATTTACATTTGTGTGTGTGTGTGTGTGTGTGTTATTCCCAGCTAAGAAATTATCACCTCTCTTGATTGCTTCACACTCAGTGTTCAGATAGCAGTGAATAAGCATTTGCAAAGACACTGTTATTGGAAGCCTTGTCTTTTAGCTTAGATGTACAATTGAAGTCCTGATCACTCTGTACTCACTAGTTGTCCAATGCCACTTTTTCAAGGATATGAACATTAATTAGCTTGTGTCCTAAACCAATTCTAAATTAGGTAATTACATTATATATCCTGCAATTTCTGCTGGGAAACATGTTCTTCATTTCCTGTCTTTAACTGATGGCCAGCTGTTAAATAGCTTCCAAGTTTTCCCCAGAGATGGTTACACATCAAAAAATGATTCTTTTATTGGATGTTTTAAGAACATTCAAGATGATAGGAACTATGCAAATAATATTATTATTGTTTATTATTATTATCAGTGACAACTCTCTGCACAGCATCATTGCATTAGCAATTTGGAGGCAAATGATAATATTGTAAGATATATCTGGAGAATTCTTATCAGAAAATTTTGTTATGGACTGAATGTCTGTGTACCCTGAAAATTAATTTGTTGAAATTCTAGCCCTCAATGTGATAATAGTAAAAAGTGTGGTTTTGAAAAATAATTAGGTCATAAGGGTAGAGCCCTCATGAATGTGATCAGTAGCTTTATCAAAAGGAACCCCAGGGAGTTCTGGCTCCCTAGTTCTGCCATGTGAGTTGGCAGTCTGCAACCCAGAAGACAGCCCTCACAAGAGTCAGACCATGTTGGCACCCTGATCTTGAACTTCTAGCCTCCAGAACTGTGAGAATAAAATTTCTGTTATTTATAACCACCCAAGTTACAGCATTTTGATATACTAGTAGTAGCCAAAACTAAGGCAATTTTTTTTTGCCTAAAATCATTTTATTAGTATAGTACTTTCAAGTGCTTAAAAATGCATATATGTTAGCAGGAAAGAATTATAAACACGTATTGATTTGAGATATGTGTAAGGGTGATTCTAGTGAATAAAATATTCACTAGTGATGAAAGGAAAAGGAAATGTGGAACTCTGTCTCGTGATCTAACTACACATGCCCCCTCATTCATGAACATAAACAGTTTTAGCACATGTCTAATATTAAATACTCGAGGAGCTACATCTCCCCAAAGTCCTAGTTCAGAAAGACACATTTAGTTAGAGACCAAATTTTGTAACTAAATAACAAAACTGATCTGTTACAACAAAATTTTATAGTGACATATACAGTCTAAAAATTAAGAAACTATATATAGTATTGTGCATTTATATATGAGTCTGTAAATATGAAAAGTGTAAGATACAGAAGCAGTAAAGCATCAAACAGACTGTCAAATTATAGCAGGAAGGTTAGGGAGAGGTGGGGTAGATAGGAGACCAACCAAAGGACTTGTATGCATGCATATAAGCATAACCAGTAAACACAAGACACTAGGGGGTTAGGGGATGCCTGGGGGGGCAATGGGAAGATTTGTATACATGTAACACATTAATAAAAAATAAAAATATGAAAAATGTGATTTATTTCGAGTGTAGAAGTTGTGCTAGTCATGTAAGCTACTTTGCTAGTTGTTGAAGTTGATACAAATCCTACTAAGCTAGTTTCACATTAGTGAAATCCATTTAACTTTTTTTATGTTGCATCATCACTAATAAGTACTAGTACATTAGATCCTCAGGGAGGGGGAGCAATTGAAAGGTGTTCAAGTCTAATTCATCCATTCTCTGAAACTAGTATTGAGACAGCACTGCAAGGTGTGTTTCAGAGAAACACAGTTTCCCTCTGAGACAAATTATTTTAAGATTAACACTATAATCACAAACATCTTTGGCTTTTTAAATAACCCTTTATAGATTTAAAAATGCAAAAATGTGTGCCTTCCATGAAATTAGCACATTTATGATCCTTAGGAAAGTTACCACATCTCATTCACCCTTATTAGCTCTGCTCATAGTAAAGTAGTATGCTTCAGCAGCTCAAATAAAAACTTGCTGAATTAAAAAAATATATTTTTCCAGTTTTTACCATTTCCTGAAATATAATGAGTTATAATATCAACTTTGTAATAGTTTTTTAATTCATCTTAAAACTCTCTATCGTTTCAGAGGTACCTCTTTATCATCTTAGATTTTGTGAATGAATCTGTGGTTATCCAAGGTATTTATTTGTTCAGCAACAACTTACCCTTCCTATATAGAAGGAACTGTGGAAGATACAAGCATGAAAAAGTCAGATTCCTAAAAGAACTCCCATTCTAGTGAAGGAAGATAATAAAAAAGGAAGATAAGAAAGTAGAAAGTACCTAAATAGAGATACAGAAAAGTGCTATGTGACTTCAATGGAGAGTAAAATGATACCTCACGGAAGATGAATTAAGTAGGAAATAATCCAACCTGTAGTTCCAAAGTAGAATCTTTTGTTTAGGAAGAGTCATTTTAAACTCTTATACAGATGGCATGCATTGGTTGATCATCTTTTATTTCCTTTGAAAAATTATTTCTTGTTCATAAAATTGCTTATATTGTTATTACTAGGTAGCACTTGGACTGCTGAGAGAAACTGCTTAATTCATTGATTACTGTGCAATATGATGCCAAGTCCTGATGTGTTCAGTGCTCTTGCTTCTCTTAAGGTTTTTCATAGGACATTTTGCACCACTCACACTACTTATAAAATCATTTTGTAATTTAAAGTTTCTCTTAGGTATCTACTGTGCACTGTTACTAGTCAAACCAGTAGATTAATTCATAATCAAACTTGATTCTTAAGAACAGCACTATCTTTCATATCACCATTCATTTTGTTATAAAATAAGTTGTGAAGGGACAGGTCAAGCATGTATGAGTCACTGATTAACCTGTTATTTTTTCAGCTAATGGGAAATGTCTTCTGTGTTTCTATGTATTTTAAATTATTATGATAAGAAAAAAAGCAAGTATCAACAACTATTAGTCAATTTAATAACAGAAATCAAACCTCACTGGAACTGAATAAAAAAACATATAAGTCCATTTATTTCTTGAAATCCATTAACCTCTCTTTCATTTGAAACCTCTCATTGCATTTATTTTTATCTGAATACCCACTTCTTTTATTATCAGATGCACTACAAACTGTGTTAAGTGTATTCTGCACATGTAAAGAAGGTAGATGACTCCAAAATTGAGCAGCTATTCTGTTTCATCCTATATAATAAAGAGGTAATATGCAAATTGACCATCACTCCAACACACAAGATGGCCGCCCCCATGTGTTCAAAGATGGCCACCACAAGATGGCTGGCAGGGGAGGTCAATTGTGGGTGATCAGGCCAGCAAAAAGAGGGCAGTTAGGGATGACCAGGCTTGCAGGGGAGGATAGTTAGGGGTGACCAGGCTGGCAGGAAAGGGCATTTGGATGTGACCAGGCCAGCAGGAGGGGGGATTTTGGGGCAGTAAGTTGCAGAAGAGCAGTTAGGCTTCAATCAGGCTGACAAGGGAGTGGTTAGGGGGTGATCAGGCTGGCAAACAGAAGTGGTTAAGGGTAATCAGCAGGGCAGGCAGGCAAACAGTTAGGAGCCAGCACTTCTGAATTGTCAGAGAGATGTCCAACTCCCCTCGAGGGATCTCAGATTAGAGAGGGTGCAGGCTGGGATGAGGGACACCCCCTATACAAATTTCATGCACCAGGCCTCTAGTGATAATATAAAATCTCTCTGGAAAAGAATGAAGTTGTTGATGACAGTAATCTGAGATCCAAGGAGATAGATGTCTAAAATAATGGATAAAGACTTTGGGTCTCATTCATGAAAGAGAAAGTATTTCATTCCAATGATAATTGAAAGGAAATTACAAGGATGTCACATGATAAACATTGAATTCACTTCCTTCAGTCCTCACTTTAGGCATATTAATTCAATTAGTCTTCTGTTACTATAAGGAAAAAAAATGCGTGTTAATTTATGAGAAAATATGTTCCCTACAGGTGTATATTAGCTTCTTTTCATAATATTATAAGGAAAAAGGTAGTTTTCACGTCAAATTTTAGGGTAGGATTTTAAATACCCTGGTGTTAATGCTTGCATCATAACTGTGTTGAATCAATTCTTATGTTATTCTATGCTATATTGAAAATTTCACAGGAAAATACATTTGTAGAATACCACAGCAGTCATTCAGTGTCTGCTAATAATCTATGCTAGCAGTTTGAGAGGATAGCATTAAGAAATAGTGTTATAGGAACCCCAAAGGAAACACATATCCAAAATATGAGGTAAAGACAACAGCAAATGCAATAATAAAACACTCACATAAAATTATAATTTTCCATGAAGCTAAAATAATAGGTTGAAAAATAAGAACTTTAGCTAATCAGTTGTTGGCTCATTCTCTATGATTACAAATAATCAAGTCAATAATTTCCCAATCATTTGTTTAATTTGCTTTGGTTTTTTGTTTGTTTGTTTGTTTGTTTGTTTTGGAGCTCTATGGGGTCTCTCTCTTTTTTTTTTCTTTGTATTAATTTTTATTAATTTTTATTAATTTTTTATACATATCTCCCCATTGCTCCCCCTCCCTCCCAGGCATACCCTACCCCGCCCCCAGTGTCTGTGATCATTGGTTATGCTTACATGCATGCATACAAGTCCTTTGATTGATCACTTATCTACCTCACCTAACTTTAATCTTTCTGCTATAATTTCACAGTCTGTTTGATGCTTTATGATTTTGTCCCCCTGAGAATTATCAGTCTACTCCCTTTCCATGCTCCTGATTCTATTATATGCACCAGTTTATTATGTTGATCAAATTTTTAATTCACTTAATTTTTAGATTCACTTGTTGATAGATATGTATTTGTTGTTCATAATTTTTTGGATTTTACCTTTTTCTTCTTCCTCTTCTAAAAGAGTACCTTTCAGCATTTCATATAATACTGCTTTGGAGTTGATGAACTCCTCTAGCTTTTTCTTCTCTGTGAAGCTCTTTATCTGCCCTTCAATTCTGAATGATAGCTTTGCTGGATAGATTATTCTTGGTTGTAGGTTCTTGCTATTCATCACGTTGAATATTTCTTGCCACTCCCGTCTGGCCTGCATCTTTTCTGTTGAGAAATCAGCTGACAGTCGTATGGGTGCTCCCTTGTAGGTAATGAACTGTTTTTCTCTTGCTACTTTTAATATTCTCTCTTTGTCTTTTGCTCTTGGTATTTTAATTATGATGTGTCTTGGTGTGGTCCTCTTAGGATTCCTTTTATATGGGGTTCTGTGTGCTTCCTGGACTTGTAAGTCTATTTATTTTACCAGATGTGGGAAGTTTTCAGTCATTATTTCTTTAAATAGGTTTTCAGTATCTTGCTCTCTCTCTTCTTCTGGCACCCCCACAATTCTGATGTTGGTACGCTTGAAGCTGTCCCAGAGGCTCCTTACATCATCTTCACATTTTTGTATTCTTTTCTCTTCTTGCTTTTCCAGTTGAATGTTTTCTGCTTCTTTATATTTCAAATTTTTGACTTGATTCTTGCCATCCTCTAGTCTGCTGTTAGGACTCTGTATAATATTTTTTATTGCAGTCAGTGTCTCTAGTTGGTCCTTTTTCATCTCCTCTTGGGTCTCACTAAATTTATCCAACTTTTCTAGCATATTCTTGAAAAACCTTACAAGCGTGGTTTTGAACTCTATATCCAGTCGTTTTTTTTTCCCTCCATTTCTTTTGTTTGTGATCCCTTCCCTTGTCTCGGCATTTTCACTATGCCAGGAGAACTTCTGTGTTGGATTCAGCCTTATGATATCAGACTTGTAAAACTGAAGAAGCCTCTGTTGAGCTTGGAAGGGGTGGAGTCTCAGGGCTTAAGGGACCACCTTGCCTTCCAGTCCGCCCCGCCCTTCACGGCCCCTGAGTCTCACCTGACTGGGTAATTGCTGGAATGGTCCTTATGCCCGAGAGCCCGCAGTGCCTCTAACCGCTGCCCCTCCGGCTCCCCTGTACACCAGGACCACAGGAGACTAGGTCCCCAGGGTTTCACCCGAAACAGGGGCTTAGTGGAGTCAGAAGTGGCACAGTTGGGAAGGTCTGTCTCCCGACCACTTGCAAAAGCCAGAGGCACAATCAGCAATCTGTCCTGTGCACAGTGCTGTGCGCGCCACCAGGCCTTTGATCTTTTGTGACTCCCCTAAATTTCCGTGCACTTCTCTCCTTTCACAGTCCAAACTCCCCCCATATGAGTTTCAGCTGGATCTGGGGTTTAGTGTTGTAAGATAAGGGGTTCAATGCCTTTGAGAGTCTCTGTTTCCCTCCCGCCAGAGAAAGCCAGCCAGGTACTCCTGGGCACCCGCTCTCTCAGCGCGCGCATCTCCGTACCTCACTTTTTGCAGCTCCTCTGGGTCTCCGTGAGCCCCTCTCTTTCCCTCTAGTTGTACAACTTCCACTCAGCCAGCTTTCCTGTGGTTCTGGATGATGTCCGTTCTGTCTTTTAGTTGTAGTTTTGAAATTGTTCTCTGAGGCAGCAGTGTAGGTGTTTACCTATGCCACCATCCTAATTTGCTTTGTTGATGAAGGGACTATATTGCATTGGCATGATTTTGAGAGTCTGAATCACAATATGAAAAATCACGGGGGATGGATAGAGTGCCCAAGAGTGAAGTGAAAATGTATTTGATAACCAAGCATGGAACAAGATGTCTTTCAACAGCACATGACATTTACGGAACTGAATCATTTATATCTGCAATTCTCATGGAGACAGTTGTGGAGTTTAGCTCCCATTGGAAATTTCAATTATAATCTATGGAAAGTTATTTTTGTAAGTATGATAGTGTGTGCACCTCTCTGACATGAAGGACTGGGTTTATATTAAGAAAGTAAAAAAACCTTCATTGGATTCCAGAAGAGATACATTTTATTCCAATGAGTATATGCTGTAAAAGCAAGAAATTATACTTTCAGATTATTTCGGAGTAAAGTTGGATCAATATTTCCCAACCATAAAAAAATTAATAATAATGCCTTAGCTTTGGCTCAGTGAATAGAGCATTGGCCTGTGGACTGAAGGGTCCCGGGTTCAATGCTGGTCAAGGACACATGCCCATGTTATGGGTTTGATTCCCAGTAGGAGGCATACAGAAGGCAATTCAAGAGGCAGCTGATCAATGATTCTGATCATTGATCTCTCTCTCTCTCTCTCTCTCTCTCTCTCTCTCTCTTTCTCTCTCTCTCTCTCTCTCTCTCTCTCTCTCTCTCTCTCTCTCTGTCTCTCTCTTTTCCTCTCTGAAAACAATAAAAATATATTTTTAAAAAACAATGATATATGCTCTGTGCATACTTACTCTGTAATTTAATGCTTTTGTCACCCTTCTCACTTCCACTTACTTCAGATATATGATTCCCAAGGTAAACGATCAAACTTCCATGAAAAGGATTAGTCAAAATAGTTTCTAAAATATCCTAGGAACAAATTTGTAAAAGAAAACAATGGCAATATTTTTACTGCTTTTGATAAGCACTGTTATTTCATTAGGTGGTCAGCTAAAAATGTTGCCCAGGCTGCCCTGTCCCCCAGCGGGGAACCCCCACTCTGATCCGGGACACCTTTAAGGGCAATTGAGCCAGCCCCCACCCAAGCACCAGGCCTTTATCTATACATACTAATAAATGGGTAGTATGCCAATTAGACTGGGAGACCTTCCAGGAGACCTTACAGACGTTCTTCTGGACAAAATCATGGTGGCGATGCCGAGGTAGAGGCCAAGAGGGGAGGGTAGTTAGAGGTCAAGAGAGGAGAGCAGTTGTGGGTGATCAGGCTGGCATGGGTGGTAAGTTGGGGATGAGCAGGCCGGCAGGGGGGCAGTTGGGGGCAAGCAGGCCAGAGGCAAGGGCAGGTGGGGGTGAGCAGGCAGAGGAGCAGTAGGGGGTGATCAGGCTGGTTGGGGGGCACTTGGGGGTGAACAGGCTGGCAGGCAAAGTGGCTAGGGACAATCAAGCAAGCAGGCAGGTGAGTGATTAGGAGTTAGCAGTACCGGATTGCAAGAGGGATGTCTGACTACCAGTGATTGGATCAGGCCTAAACCAGTAGTCAGACATCCCTTGAGGGGTCCCAGATTGGAGAGGGTGACACCCCCTCACCCCCTATATGAGTTTTGTGCACTGGGCCACTAGTACAAAATAATATTAAATGTATGTAAACTGTAACTTAAAAAATTAATAAAAATTTTTAAATTGATTTTTATTGATTTCAGAGAGGAAAGGGGAGGGAGAAAGAGAAAGAAATATCAATGATGCAACACAATCATTGATTGGATGCTTCTTGCATGCCCTACACTGGAAAGCAAGCCTGTAACCAGGCATGTGCCTTGACCAGGAATTAAACCATGACCTCCAGGTTCATTGGTCCATGCTCAACCACTGAGCCATGCCAGCAGGGCAATATATATTTTTTTTAATTAAAAAAAAAGAAAACACTACAAAAAGTCAGGCTAGCAGAAGGCTGGCTTTATTTGCATATGTTTACAGAAGTGAGTCATCAAGACCCATTTAGTTGCAACTCAAATTAGATTAAATTAAAACTGAGAATATAATTAGCTCATATATCTTAGAAGAATCCTGGGTAAAATTTTTAAATTATGGAGAAATCACAGAAATGAGGACTAGGAACTAGGAACAGAGTCAAAGGAGAGATCTATAAATATTTTTCTTTTATTAGTTGGGCAATTTTCATTTTGAAATATGTAACAGTGGTCAATATAAAAATACTGTGACACTGCCTTACAACTCCTTGGAATATTTAAAGTGCTGACTGGTGATTCTTAAAGTATGTGTAGACTAAATCTATAAGAGGAAGCAAAAAAAGAAAAACACTGTAAATAGAATAATAATTTCTCAGTGAGCCAGGAAAACAGTGATATGACCCAGAAAATACTGAGTTGATTAAAGAACTTAAAGCACTTAGTGAATGTTCAAGAGTGTCAGTTTATAAAATGTGAAATAAAATAGAGTCACTTATTTTCCGGAGCTTTACAATGGAACTGGGAGGCCATTAAGGTAATGGGTCTTATGTATGTCCTCATCAAACAGGACTTGAACTTCTTAACTGGGCCACAGCATAAATATTCTGAGATATAACAAGAACACCTGCAACTTTTTAAAGTGATGGACTTTTTCTTAGTGATACTTTAGCAATCAATTGTTTTTGGCCAAGGTTAACTTTCTGCCAATAGTACCAATTAAAATTCTTTGTGAATGATTATACAAACTTCCCCACTTTGTCTTTTAAAAACCCCTGCCTTTTGTTCTCTACCAGGACACTATTTGACTTGCTACCTGAATCTGTGTTAACCAAATTGCAGTTTTTAGATCCCCAAATAAATGTTTTCTTTTTGTTTGATTATTGCCTCCTGACAAAGTCAACATGTCTGCTGTCAGAATTGGGATCTGAAACAATCTCATTGTTTTAAGACTGGCATCTCCTGGAATGGGATATGATGCCTACACTAATCTTCTTTTGCTCACTGCTTCCATGAGCTATTGTGCCCCTTAGCTATGAGTCTTCTCAGGCTCTAACCTGTGTCTCTTCAGTTATGATTCTCACCTTTCTTTGGGATCCGGTGAATGATTGCCCTGGGAGATCACTGTCTCATGGAACCAGTTTGCAGTTATACCATTGGGAGGGTTTCCCTACTAATGAGTGTTCTGATTTCTTTGTTCATTCCATTAACTCTGCAATTATCTTTATCTAAGTCCCCATGAAAGTATTATCTTCTATTGGTGACTCTAGGTAGTTTTATATTTATAAACAATGGTATTTCATCTTGAAAATCTCTTCTCAATGAATGGATAACACCAAAGATGACTTGAAATTTGAGTGGCCCCCGTGAGACTCTTTTGAAGTCCCAAAACTAGTTTTTCTGCATAATAAACTTGAAAGCATTAGAGCTAAATAAATTGAATAAAATTTTTAAAACAATAGAATTCATTCTTTAATTGATATGCTGAAGCATCTAAAAGACAAAATGACTTCAAAAATATTTCTATGTCTTTACATCATGCAAATAATTATCTTCAGTAAAAAAAAAAAAACACAAACTTTGGCTATTACTTTATATTTTGTACCTGAGATAGGCTAAAATTTGTGACATAAAAGCTAATTTAGTCCTGGACAAATGGCTCAGTTGTTTGGAGTGTTGTTCCACACACCAAAAGGTTGAGGGTTCAATTCCTACTCAGGGTACATGTTTCAGTTTCATCCTAGGGCTTGTACAGGCGGCAACAGATCAATGTTTCTCTTTCACATTGATGTATCTCCCTCTCTCTTTCTTTCTGTCTTTCTCTCTTCCTATCTCCCTCTCAGAGCAGTGAAAACATATCCTCAGGTGAGGATTTAAAAAAAAAAGAAAAAAGAAACTATTTTAAGATTTTTGGTTTAATAAAAGCAGGCATGTTTTTAAAATTTGTCAACAAGAAGAATAACTAAAGATGATAGGTAAGTATTTAATGTCTCATCCAAGCATAAATGTAAAAAAACACGTAATTTTAAAAATTTTGGGTCTGTTAATAAACATGTTTTATGTCATATTACAGTATATAGTTTTATTATAAGAAAGAATGTACTTCTAAAGTTTTGAAATGTATTTTTAAGTTTGCTAATTTACTGCAGAAAGCAAATATATGATAGTTTATAATTGCTTGCTGTCTAATTTATATTGGAAAGCAAATACTTCAAATAGTTTGAAGGTTGAAAAAAGAAACTGGAAATACAAAATGAACTAAAGAGAAAATTCCAAAACACTTATAATAATGAGAGTAAATTAACTCTGCACACACCATATATACTGATGTTGAGGAAATGCAAGCAAAACAGCAAGCACCCATTGGAAGATGAAAAGCGATGAAAAGCCATGAAACTCCCATGAGAGCTTTCTCCTACTATAAAAGTGTTTGCTATATCTTCTTATTCTTCAAACTATAATCACAGGCCATTGGTGAATTATGATGAACATTAATTTAAATATAAATATACATGGTGCCTACATTTATCAATATAAATATATAGATGATATACCTTTAATTTTATAAATCATAGATAAGTTTATTATCCTACCTAATAAAGATCAAATATGCTAATTGAACATGAAATCCTCACAAAGATGGTGGCGCCCACAGCCAATAAGGAGGGAATATGCTAATTGATTGCAGCCCCCTCGAAGATGGCAACACCTACAGCCACAAGATGGCGGTACCCAGTCCCCACATTCCTGCTTGAGTCCTCCAGTCCTTTCAGCCCCACTAGGGAGATGGCAGGTTCATGGTGTGGCTTGACCCACCCTCAGTCCCCCAGCCTCACAAGGCCAGCCTAAGGCTCAGATATACAGGGCTGGCCAAGGCTTACTCTGCCAGCAGTGACAGCAGCAGAGGTGTGATGAGGGCATCGCCTTCCCCTGATTGCCAGGTTTCCTCCCACCCCTGAGGGCTTCTGGACTGTGAGAGGGGGCATACTAGCCTGAGGGACACCCCTTCTAGTATTTAAATGAAAGAGAAATTTTATAAAATACAAGTAGAATGCATGTACAGCATATGCTAAAAATAAAAAAAATAAAAAGTCAGTTTATTAAACATTTTTAGTTGCTTATTGATTTAATATATGTAGGTATGTGCTAGGCCATAATATACATTGTATTTCTTTCTATGAAATGATTCAACATGTTTGAAGGCCATTGCTCTTACTAGTACGCCACAATGAGTTGATTGGACAAAATTTCTATACAGCCAACTGGGAAGACCAATAAAAAAAATTAATTCTTTCTGTCCTACACACACATAATGATGACTCCCTCCCTAAGGCCAGGCTGCATTTACTCTTTGATAGACTTATACTTATTTTCTTATCTTTCCAGATTCACAACCAGAAAGCAATCTTTAAAAAATATATATTCCAATATCTAGTAACTATTTACAAGACTGAGAATACTGGTGGTAACTTCTAAAATGTTTATAGCCTTACCATTAGTTTAGAAGTTATTATCCCATCTTTTAAATCTTTATTCTGACTATTTATCTTTGGAGCAACGCTCTTTAGCAATAATGTGAGGATTCCATTTCCCCTGGAAGGATTTTTATCCTTCCCAATATGGCAGAGAAATATTAAGATGAAACTGTAGACATGAGTGAATCTCATAATGTAATTTCTAAAAAATGTATATAGATTTGTATATAGATTACTGTAACTATATTACATACAAATGATTTATATTCATTTAATATAATTCCTAGACAGTTATGCTATCCTCCAGGAGTAAATCTGTAACTATTCTGTAACAACTACGATGCATTGTTTGTTTCTATGTAACCTTCGTAGGTTTTTGAAATTGAAAAAAAATAACAGTCCTAAAGTAAAATTATTGCCAGAATTAGAGGAAAATAAAAATAAAGCAAAACTGAAAACAATATTAAAATTGAATTTTAATGTATAGTCAAGCTGGACTAAATTGAAATAAATTTAATTAAATTTTAATATTAAAAGTACATTGATGCAAAATTAGAATTCATTTTTTGTCTTTGTTAAGAGGACACAATTTCAGAGAGAAAAATCTCAGCTGAGTTGTGTCCCTCCTCCTAGGGCAAGGCCAGGCAAGGAACTAAATCGGAGAACATATACCCTGAATTAACAAATTAGACACAGCTGAGGAGACAGTTTTCAATAAGGAAGGGCAGAGGACACCTAGAGAATGCCACTTGGGAGCCAAAACCCATATGGAACCATCACCTTGCCCTAGCAGTGAGTGGCACAGTACCTCCTAGGAGGCTTCCGGACACTACAGGGAGTACACACTGCCAGAGTGAGTTCCCACACCAGTCTGCTGGGACCCAGAGTCCTAGGATCTGGCTCCAGACCACCACAGTGAGTGCAATCCAGGGGTAACCCTGTGCCCCACCCCCACCCAAGACACCAGAATTGTGCTGCTAGCCTGACCCAAAGCCACCCAGCATTCACTCCACACCCAGCACCAGGATGTGCTGGCATGGTGATCTAGAGCAACCTAGAGCAAACCACAGGGGAGCTCTGACTATGTGACCCAGAGCAACCTGCAACTGCTCCACCCAGGCCCTTGAGAGAGTCCTACTGGGGACATCCAGAGCAACCCAACACGGACCTCATTCCGGGAGACAGGGGAGCGTGGACTGAGCGACCCAGGGCAACCTGCCTCTGCTCCACACTGAGGAGGAGTGAACTGGAGCCAACCAGCAAAATCTAACTCCAGACTACAAAAAAGTGGGGACCGTGTGACCAATGGAAACCTGCACCAAATCCACTCCAAGCCCAAGGTCTTGCTGCCAGGGCAAACTGGAATAACCCAGCAGGCACCTCTGACACAGGCCACAGGGTACTCAAGACTGAGCCACCCAAGTCAACCCATCCCCATTCCACACTGAGGAGGGGCAAACTGGAGCAACCAAGCACTCTTCTCCCTCCAGGCTACAAGAAAGTAGGGATTGTGTGACCCAGAGCAACTTGTAGCCACTTCTCACTAGCCCTTGGGAGATAGTCCTGCAAGAGCTACCTAGAGCAACCCAGCACACACCTCACTCTAGGCCATAGAAAAGTGCTTCCAAGGCAACATGGAGCAAGTAAGTGTGCCCAGTCAGAGGCCACAGTACCGGGTGGAAAGTGCACTTCCAGAGGGACCTAGGGTGTCACCCTGTCCGCAGTGCCAAGCTGCATAGCAAATTGCATGCCAGAGGGCTCTGGGTCCACACAGGAAGTTACATATCAGAGGAACTTTGTACGCACGTCCACGACCCCGAGCAGACAACTGAGGGACCAGATCCATGGGAGAAGGGCATACAAATCAGAGCAGAAATAATTAAGGTGTGAGACTCAAGGCAGACCCAGCCTCTGGGCTAAGGATTTCTGAACCATTGCCCTGATAAGGTCTTCAACCTCTCAAACACCAAACAGGGTGCCCAGGGCAAGAAAGAGGAAGCAAAAATGGGGAAAGAAAGAAACAACCATCAAAGGAAAGAAAAAGGAATCACCAGAAAAGGAACTAATTGAAATGGAAGTATGCAATGTCAGAAAAAGAATTCAGAGTAAGGGTTATATAATTCATAAACAAGATGGATGAGAAAATCAACAACTTATGTAAGAATCCAGAGTAAATAAAAAATTATATAGCTATAATAAAATCATGATGGAAGGTTTCAAAGGAAGCAGAGAACTGAATTAGTGAATTAGAAGACAGGGCAGTGAAATATATCTAATCTGACCAGCTATTAGAGAAAAAAAATTAGTTAACAGGAGAGCCAAATGGATCCTTTGGACATCAAGAAATAAAATAACATATGTATAATAGTGGTGCCAGAAGGACAAGAAGAGGGACAAGGATTAGAAAGCCTATTTGAAGCAATAATGACAGAAAACTTCCTTGATTTGGGAAAGAAAAAGTCACACAAGTACAGAGAGTCCCAAACAAATGAACCCCAAAAGACCCACACCAAGATATGTCATAATTACAATGGAAAATTTTAATGACAAAGAGAGAAGCTTAAATGCTGAGAGAGAGAGAGAGAGAGAGAGAGAGAGAGAGAGAGAGAGAGAGAGAGA
>JAAGEH010000037.1:4461628-4490377 GCA_011751065.1 Lasiurus cinereus
AGAGAGAGAGAGAGAGAGAGAGAGAGAGAGAGAGAGAGAGAGAGAGACCTACAAAGGATCTCCCATTAGATAATCAAATGATTCCACAACAGAAACACATCAGGCCAGAAGGAAATAGAATGAAGTATACAAAGTGATTCAAAGCAAGGGACTGAATCCAAGAATACTCTATCCAACAAAGCTATCATTCAAAAATTGAAGGGAAATCAGAAGCTTCACAGACAAAAAAAGACTAAGGGAGTTTATAACTACCAAACCATCAATGAAAAAGAAAAAAAAAAAAGCTAAAGGGATTGTTGTACAAAGAAGAAATAAAAAGGAAAGAAGGAACACAGGCATAAAGAATAGAAATGGCTACAAACAAGGTCCTCACAATAATAACTATATACATAAGTGGACTAAATGCTCCAATCAAAAGACAAATTGTGGCTGAATGGATAAGAAAACATGACCGATATATATGCCATCTGACATAAGGGAATCACCTTAGACAAGGGACTCACACAAACTGAAGGTAAAGGGATGGAAAAAAAAATATTTTTCAGGAAAATGTAAAAGAAAAGAAAAACTGGGGTACAAATACTTATATCTGACAAAATAGACCTCAATAGGTCATAACAAAAGAAAGAAGGCCACTTCATAATATTAAAGGGATCGATACAACAAGAGGATATAATTTGGGGAAATATATATGCATCCAATGCAGGAACAGCAAATACATAAAAAAAAACCTTCTAAAATATATTAAATGAGAGATCAATAGTAATAATATCATAGCAGGGACTTTACTACCCCACTGACATCACTGGATAAATCCTCTGGAAAAATTTATCAAAGAAACAGCAATCCTAAATGACTCACTAGATCAGATGGACTTAACATCTTCAGAAAATTTCACCCCAAAGTGCACATGGAACATTTTCAAAGATAGACCACATATGGGATCACAGTCAAAGTCTCTTCAAATTTAGTAAGATTAAAATAATATGAAGCATCTTATCAGATCACAATAGCATATTAGAAATTAACTACAATAAAAACAATCAAAAAATTTGAACACTTGGAGGATAAATAACATGTTGTTAAACTATGATTGGTTTACCAAAGAGATTAAAAGAGAAATGAAAAAAAAACCATCCTGGAAAGAAATGATAATGAAAACACAATAATCCAAAATTTATAGGACACAGTGAAAGCAGTTCTGAGAGGCAAGTTCATAGGATTACAGGCCTACCTCATAAAACAAGAAAAACTGGTAATAAATGATCTAACTCTACAATTTAAAGAATTAGAAAGAGAGCAACAAAAAAATCCCAGAGTGAGCAGAAGAAAGAAAATACTAAAGATTAGAGTGGAAATAAGTGACATAGAGAGCAAAAAGTGAATACAAAAGATCAATGAAACCAAGAGCTGATTCTCTGGAAGGATAGATTGATGAACCTCTAACCAGGCTCACCAAAAAGCAAAGAGAAAGGACACAAATAAACAAAACCAGACATGAAAGAAAAAAAAATAACAGCAGACCCCACAGAAATACAAAGGATTGTAAAAAAAAAAAAATACTATGAACAACTCTATTCTAACAAAATAGACAACCTAGAGGAAATGAACATACTACTAGAACAATACAACTTTCCAAAACTCAATCAGGAAGATTCTAAAACTCTGAATAGGAGTGAATTGAAGCAGTTATCAAATAACTTCCAGCAAACAAAAACCCAAGGCCAGATGGCTTCACAGGAGAGTTTTGCCAAACATTCAAGGAAGAACTAAAGCCTATCCTCCTCAGACTATTCAAAAAAATTCAGGAGGAAAACACACTCCCAAGCTCTTTCTATGAATCCTGCATTACCTTAATCCCAAAATCAGATAAAGAAAACAGAAAGAAAGAGAATTCACCTCCAATAACCTTCAAGAACCTAGATTCCAAAATCCTCAAAAATTCTAGCAAATGGGATACAGCATTATATTAGAAAGATCATACACCATGATCAAGAGGGACTTATTCCAGGAATGCCAGGATGGTACCATATCTGCAAATCAATAAACGTGATACATCACATAAACCAATTGAGAGATAAAAATCACATAGTCATATCAATTGATGCAGAAAAAGCATTTGACAAAATCCAACACCCTTTCTTGATAAAAACTCTCAGCAAAGTG
The DNA here is from genome assembly GCA_011751065.1 of Lasiurus cinereus. Classification (NCBI taxonomy): domain Eukaryota; kingdom Metazoa; phylum Chordata; class Mammalia; order Chiroptera; family Vespertilionidae; genus Lasiurus; species Lasiurus cinereus. The sequence continues at coordinate 4,463,795 of JAAGEH010000037.1, forward strand.
AGAATAGAGAGATCATACCTCAACATAATAAAAGCCTAATATGACAAACCTACAGGTAACATCATACTCAATGAGCAAAAACTAAAACCACTTCCCCTAAGAACAGGAACAGGACAGGGATATGCACTTTACCACTTTTGTTCAACATAGTACTTGAGATGCTAGCCATAGTGATTAGACAAGAAGGAGAAATGAATCCAAATTGGAAAAGAAGTTAAAACTGTCATTATTCATAGATGACATGATACTGTATATAGAAAACACTAAAGACTCCATCAGAAAATTACTAGATTTAGTAAATGAATTTGGCAATGTAGCTGTATACAAAATTAACACCTAGAAGTCTATGGGTTTTTAATACACCAATAAAGAATTCATAGAAAGAGAAACAAACAAACAAATAAACCAATACCATTTGTCATTGCACTAAAAAAAATTAAGATACCTAGGAATAAATTTAACTAAGAAGTTAAAACACCTGTACTCAGAAAACTATAAAATTTTTGGGAAAAAAAAAGAGATAAAGACAAAAAATGGAAGAATGTCCCATGTTCATGAATTGGTAGAATCAACATCATTAAAATGTCCATACTACCCAAAACAATTTATAGATTCAATACAATCCCCATTAAAATACCAATGGCATATTTCACAGACTAGAAAAAAATGCTTTAAAAATTCATATGGAATAAAAAATGGCCTTGAATAGCTACAGCAATCCTGAGAAAGAAGACCAAAGTTGGAGGGATCACAATACCAGATATCAAGCTATATTACAAAGCCACTCTTTTCAAAATGGCTTGGTTCTGGCACAAGAACAGACATATAGACCAATGAAACAGGACAGAGAACCTAGATATCAACCCAAGCCATTATGCTCAATTAATATTTGACAAAGGAGGCAAGAGCATACAATGGAGTTAAGACAGTTTCTTCATTAAATGGTGTGGGGAAAATTGGACAGATACATGCAGAAAAATGAAACTATACCAGTGACTTTAACCATATACAAAAATAAACTCAAAATGGATAAAGGACTTAAATTTAAGAAAGGAAACCATAAAAATCTTAGCAGAATACATAGGCAACAGAATAGCAGACATTTGTTGTATCAATATATTTACCAATATAGCTCTTAGGGCAATGAAAGCTAAGGAGAAAATAAACAAATGCGACTATATCAAAATAAAAAGCTTTTGTACAGCAAAAGAAACCATCAACAAAACAATAGGAAAGCCCACTGCGTGGAAGAATATATTTTCCAATGTTGTCTCTGATAAAGGGCTAATTTCCACAATTTATATGGAACTCATACAACTTAACAAAAGGAAGATAAACAATCCAATCAAAAAGTAGGCAAAGGACTTAAATAGATACTTTTCAAAACTGAATATACAGCAAGCCAAGAGACATATGAAAACATTCTCAAAGTCACTAATCATCCAAGAGATGCAAATCAAAATGACAATGTGGTACTATGTCACACCTGTCAGAATGGCTATCATTAATAAATCAACAAATGATAAGTGTTGTTGAGGATGCAGAGAAAAGGGAACCTTGTGTACTGTGGAAAATAGTATGGAGTTTCCTCAACAATTTTAAAATGAAATTCCTATTTGCCCCAGTAATCCCACTTCTATGAATATATCTCAAGTAATTAGCAACACCAATCAGAAAGTATATATGCAGTCCTATGTTCATAGCAGCACAATTTACCATAACAAAGATTTGGAAACAGCCTAAATGCCCATTAGCAGATGAGTGAATTATAAAACTGTGGTACATCTACACAATGGAATACTATACTGCTATAAAAATGAAGGAACTCTTACCTTTTGGAACAGCATGGATGGAACTGGAGAGCATTATGCTAAGCTAAATAAGCCATCAGAGAAAGATAAATATCACATGATTTCACTCATTTGTGAAATATAATGAACAACATAAACTTATGAACCAAAATAGGTCCAGAGACAGAGAAGTATTGAACAGACCGTCAAACCTCAGAGGGAATGCAGGGGAGCCTGTGGGTCAGAGATAAACCAAAGAACTTGTATGTGTGCATATAAGCATAACCAATGGACACAGACACTTAGTGGGGTGAGGCATCTGCTGATGTGGGGGGGGGCGTGGCTCGGGAGTTGTAAATGAGGGAAAAATTAGACATGTGTAATACTTTAAATAATAAAGAATTAAAAAATAAGTTTTTAACAAAGACACAGTTTCAATGCTTTGAATATAATCTGCCTAATAGAAATATTCTGCATTCTGTCTTTATCAGTTCTTTGATTGCTCAGAACAGTTGAGTCTTCTATTGCTACTCTTTTTGTTATTAAAAAAGCTAAGGCTTTTTGCATCGATGGAAACTCTATATATGCTACTGATATTTTTAAATAACTTTTGGCTAAATAAATATTATCTGTGACCATATATAGTCAAGGTTCCAAATCCTTTAATGTTTTTTTTACAAATTTCCCCAAAATCAAATTCAAAATGATGTGTTTTTTTTAACTCCAAACTAACTATAGTTGTGTGTGTGTGTGTGATATTTTTTGTTGTTGTTTAATGCTTTGCAGAAATGATCCTACAAAAAATGCTTCATCAAGAAAATTCATGGAATAGACCCTGATAAATACTCTAGCATGTAGATTTCTGATAACATTAAGAACATAACAGTAAACTGGGTAAGAATAAGTATAGAACTTTAAAACTTATTGATTTATAAAGCTGCTAACTCAAGATCAAGATGACCAGAACTAATTAGAAGGGACTAAATGAACTAATGAGCATGATTATAATTTTTATGAGTTCTTATGCTTGTTCTCTAATATTTTACTTTTCCTGATTTAAGGGAACTTTTTCTCCTAAGCTTCCATTACTTACATAATTTGACAAAATATATTCTTGTAAACAAAAATAAAACATTTACCTTTTTCTCTCTATCTGATTCCTCCAGAATTTAAAAATGCTTATTAAATATTATTTTCATAACAACATATGTGTTTGCATAAGTAAAATAAAGAATTCATTCTTTTTACTACATAAAACAATTAGAAATATTAGCTCTATTACCAAATGTTATATTCTGAATGTCCATGAGATTTTTGGAAAATTATTATTGTTAATTGTCTTCTTATGCTCATCACCTTGCTAAAGAAGGTCCACTTAATTAGCTTTGGATTTTCCCTTAGTGACTTTATTATACAGTGGTATCTCGAGATACGAGTGCCCTAACATACGAGATTTTTGAGACACGAGCCATCGAGGGAGCGATTTTTGCTTTGAAATACAAGCAACATTTGAGATAGGAGTAATCATGCGAATCGGCCGGCTGCACACGACCCACCAGTTTTCAGCGACTCGAGCATCTCATAGTTTCCCACGCATCAAGGTTACAGAACAAATTAAACTCCTATTTCAAGGTACCACTGTATCTTAAATGGTGACTAGACAGTACTTTGTTAGAATCTGTTTAATCCTACCTGGAGTCTTTACTTCGTTTGAGGGCAAATGGAAAGTTAATTTTCTAGTGAACTATTATTCGCTAACCAGAGCTGCATTAGCAAACTCCACAGAGTGACCCTTGGCTTAACAACACTGATCCTTGGATTCCTTAGCAAGGGTTATATTAGATAGTCAAATAGCATTAAATTATTTTCTTGCAGAACAGAGCCACATCTGTACCTGGAGCAATACTTCTAGAGAAGTTGAATTAGAACTTGAGAAAATTAGAAAAATAGCACAGGGCCTCTCTGGTTCAATGTCTTTCAGTAACACACTCTGATTTCCTGCAAAATGTTTTTAGCTGGCTTCCTTCAGGTATAAGCGCTTGGTTAAGATCAAGATTTTAAATATTATCAGTGATTGTTATTGAAATTTTGATATCTGTGCTTGTATTTCAACTTTTTATGTTACTGCTAATTCAGACATGCTACAGAAAATCAAGCATCAATATGGTCACTCAGTGGATTGAAATAATTAAAAGAACCTATTCATCTAAAATTTTAGGTAACTTGATAAAATCCACAAACAAGAAAACTGTCTAACAGTTATTTCCTGACTACTTCATTGTTACTCAAATGTGGCTTACTTAGGACATTGAGTTACATTTGATAACTTATATAATTTTTCCTCAGAACATCCAAATAAATAAGAAAATCCTATTTTACAGCTAAGCAAATTAGACTGCCAAACTGCTTACAAATTCTCACAATTTATAAATAAACTAGAGGCTCAATGCAAGGATTCATGTACCGGTAGGCTTCCTCGGCCTGGGCTACAGGGATTGTGCTGAAACCGGCTCTCTGACATCCCCCCGAGAATTTCTGGATTGCAAGAGGGCACAGGCCAGGGACCCCACTAGTGCATGATCTGGGCCAAGAAGGGACCAAGGGAAGTTGGCCAGTGGGGGAGGGATTGCAGGAGGGCTCCATGGCTTATCTATCCCTTCTCACCCAGTCCAGATCAGATGGACAGCAGTAGCAAGCTAACCTACTTGTCATAGCGTCTGTCCACTGGTGGTTAGTGCTCATCATAGTGACTAGTCAAATGGTCAAACAAATGATTGAACACTTATCGTATTAGGCTTTTATTATGTAGGATGATTCATCTGGGATTGGAACCCAGGTAGGTTTTCTCTAAAACCTATTATGTTATAGTACTTGTTAAAACAATGCATTAAGATAAAATGATTAATTATATAAAAGTTTAAGGTAAATGTATTCATATAAATAGATTTAGAATAGAAACATGGATATTTTAACATGAAAAGTATTTTCATCAATATTGATGCTTAAAGTTTAATAATATACAAAATTAAACCAAGAGTCAGTATATGTAACTCTATCAGCTGTTTAAGTGTGAGCTATAGGAAGAAACACATTTTGATGGATTTTGGTATCTTATATTCTACTAGAGGCCCGGTGCATGAAATTCATTCATGGGGGGTGAGGAGGGCGTTTCCTTCAGCCCAGCCTGCTCCCTCTCAAATATGGGACCCCTTGAGGAATGTCCGACTGCCCATTTAGGCCCGACTGCCCATCTAGGTTCAATCCAAGTAGGTTTGGGTCTAAACAGGCAGTCAGACACCCCTCTCACAATCCAGGACTGCTGGTTCCCAACTGCTCACCTGCCTGCCCTCCTGATTGACCTTAACCACTTCTGCTTGCCACCCTAATCACCCCTAACCACTTCCCTGACAGCCTGATTGATGCCTAACTGCTCCCCTGCCAGCCTGTTTGCCCATAACTGCCCTACCCTGTGGGCCTGGTCACCCCTAATTGCCTTCCCCTGCAGGCCCGGTAACCTCCAACTTCCCTCCTCTGCCAGCCTGGTCACCCCTAACTATCCTCCCCTGCAAGCTTGATCACCCCTAACTGCCCTCCCTTGCAGGTCTGGTCTCTCCCAACTGCCCTCCCCTGCTGACCTAATTGCCCACAATTGCCTTCCCCTGCTGGCCATCTTGTGGTGGCCATCTTGTGTCCACATAGGGGCAGGATACTTTGACCACATGGGGGCAGCCATCTTGTGTGTTGGAGAAATGGTCAATCTGCATATTACTCTTTTATTAGATAGGATAGAGGCCTGGTGCATGGGTGGGGGCTATCTGGTTTGCCCTGAAGGTGTCCTAGATCAGAGTGGGTATTCCCTTGGGACATGGGTGGCCTTAGGCAAGGGGCCTATGGTGGTTTGCAGGCCAATCACAACCCCCAGAGACCCAAGTGGAGGCCCTGGTATCTGGGATTTATTTATCTTCTACAATTGAAACTTTGTAGCCTGGAGTGGAGCCAAACCTTCTACTCACACAGCCACTGAAACTTTGTTGCCTTAAGCAGAAGCCTGGATCGGCCAGGGTGTGTGGAAAGCTTGGCTTCCTCCATCGCCAGGGGCAACCCAAGCCTCCATCCTGCTTTCTCTGCCGCTGTAGCTATCTTGGTTGTGTTAATTTGAATACTTGCTCTGATTGGCTGGTGGTCATGGTTGGTGGGCATGGCTTGTGGTAAAACAGAGGTACAGTCAATTTGCATATTACTCTTTTATTAGATAGGATTAGCAATTTTAAAAAAAATAATGATGGGCTTAACCCACTAATGGGTTGTGATTCACAGTTTGAAAAACATTCATTTAGACCATGATGAACAGCCATGCTTACTATTTTGAGCAATTCAACTATTTTGAGCAATCCAAAACCTGATTATGACTTTTTTAGCTCCTAAGTATAACTGATTTTGCCAATTATTACATTCAACTGAAAGAAAAAGACAAAACAACCTAAAGCTCCTTCTCAAGAAGATTGTAGTCAAGATTCACTCTTCTTGTCTAGGAGGTTGTAGTGGCATCCTCTCACAAGTATTGCTCTCTCAAGCAATTTTTCTCCCCACTCAACCTTCTGTAGCCAGCTAAGATCCCAGATCTTTTTTATACTTGCACCTCTATACCTGATCTTAACCAAGTTTCCAATTTTTATCTAGTAGAAATAAAAGTTACACAATGCGGGAGGGAGGCAGTGCTAGAACATTTGACAAAAATATGTCAAAAACCTCCAGAAAAAAAATGGTAATAAATGAATTGGCTCTTAAATACAGTTTCAGGCCACTATGTCTGCAATAGACTTCATGAATATTATATAATAGCTACTATATGGAATTATAGACATAATTATAAATCAATCTGGTTAGCTTATGTTTTTCTTAATATTTTGATAAACTTGCTATAAATATTCTTTAAACTTTTCATAAAGGCAAAACAAAAACTAGCTATTATTAAAAAATTTTTATTAAAACTTCCAAATAATAGCCCTGCCCAGATGGCTCAATTAGTTGTAGCATCATACTGTACACCATAAAGATTACAGGTTTGATTCCCATTGAGGCACATACCTAGGTTATGGATTTAGTTTCTTGTCAGAGACTGTAGAGGAGGCAACCAGGCAATCGATGGGTATGTCTCTCTCACATTGATATTTCTCTCTCTTTCCCTTTCTCTCTCTGTAAAGATAGTGAAAACATGTCCTCAGGAGAAGATTTAAAAAAACAAAGAAAAAAACCCTCCAAATAACAAAATAGCATATACTGAAAAATAAATTGTGACTGGTTCAGTCTAACACATTTTTTTATTTATTTTTATTGTTGAAAGTATTACAGTTGTCTCCCTTTTTTTCCTTTTAATTCTCTTCACCCACATCCCTGAGGCCTTCACCACACTATTGTCTGACTTTTTTTTCCCTACTATTTCAAGGTACTTTGTCATATTTTGGATTTCTTTTTTTTACTAAATGTAAACCGCAACCATATCCTATATAATAAAAGGCTAATATGTAAAATGACTGAACGGCAGAATGACTGGTCTCTATGACGCACACTGACCACCAGTGGGGAAGGCGCTCAAAGCAGGAGCTGCCTCCTGGTGGTCAGTGCGCTCCCACAGGGGGAGCACCACTCAGCCAGAAGCCACAGCTGGTGAGTGCAAAGGTGGTAGTGGGAGGTTTCCCCACCTTCATGACAGCACTAAGGATGTCCAACTGATGGTTTAGGCCTACCTAAGCTGGCAGTCCGACATCCCCCAAGGTCCCCTGGACTGCAAGAGGGTGAAGGCTGGGCTGAGGGACAAACCCCTCCACCCCGAGTGCAGGAATTTTGTGCACTGGGCTGCTAGTTGTGAGAGAAATAGAGATGCTGGAGATAGTTCTGGTTGGTTATTTATCCAATAAAGACATTTTTATTGTTCTAACTTTCCAACTATATCTTACCAAAATTGTTCTTCGGGGTATAAAATAAAGTATGACTAATGATAAATTATTAATATTTTATTACCCCCTTTATCAATTTTACTGTTTTTTTAATTATTATTTTATTCTATTTTAAATGTGGGTATTATGATTAAAAATATATTTATAAAAATACTAAACTATTTTAGAAAAAATGATTCTGGACAACTGTGTCCTGAAAAATAATACAGAGTAATCCTAACTAATAAAAGAGTAATATGCAAATTGACCATCACTTCAACACACAAAATTGCTGCGCCCATGTGGTCAAAGATGGCTGTCCCCATGTGGACACAAGATGGCCACCACAAGATGGCAAGCACAGGAGGGCACTTGGGAGGGACCAGGCCTGCAAGGGAGGGCAGTTGTGGGTGATCAGGCCAGCAGAGGAGGGCAGTTGGGAGAGACCAGGCCTGCAGGGCAGGGCAGTTAGGGGAAAACAGGCTGGCAGGGGCATGGTTAGGGGCTGATCAGGCTGGCAGGCAGAAGCAGTTAGGGGCAATCCGGAAGGTAGGCAGGTGAGCAGTTGGGAGTCAGCAGTCCTGGATTGTGAGAAGAATGTCTCTCAAGGGGTCTCAGATTGGAGAGGGTGCAGGCTGGGCTGAGGGACACCCCACCATGCACAAATTTCATGCACTGGGCCTTTAGTAATGCTATTATTTGCTTTTAGCATAAAACTGTACTTAATAAAGAGCTGGAATAGACCATAAGAATAATAGAAATAATAGAACACTGAAGGCGTTCTGCAAGACCATGAATTTATTGCATTGGAAGCTACATACCTGTACACATGGCAAAGATTACTTTCTAGGATATGAAAAGAAAAGGAAGTAAAAATCCATTTCATAAACAGTAAATTTTTCCAAGTGCAATACCAATATATATATATATATATATATATATATATATATATATATTGCCAGTCCTTCCCTAAAATGATTTTTCAAAAAAGAAAAAACAGACAAATAGAGACTTAACTATAAGAATTTCCTCAAATCTCTATTTGGCCTTGACCTTTTATTTCTCATAAACATCTTCTTCCTGCAGCAAAGTACATACATAAGAAAAATAAGATTTATTAGCCTCTTAGCCACACAAACCTGACAAACTCACCAAAGAATCCTATATAAAACAAGAGAATAATTATATAAATCATGCATATAAATAAATGTCTACGCTCATTTACTATTCCAGAAAGCCTTGCACTGTTGACTGAGGTTCAAGATGAAGAAAACAGGTATAAAAATCCCTTTCCACATGGCAATATCTATTGCTATTAATATAAAGAGAATTACCAGCTCATTTAATGGAGATGGTCTTGTTTTATTTGTTAGTAAATACATACTCATTATTTTTACTCATGGGATATGACACCTTCTGATGTTGGCAGCTGCCAGATTATGTTAGCACCTGCCTATAGTGGTTAGTGAATTGGAGAAATATTGAGGACTTTATGAACACCTGTAATTGCTATCACTTGTCCTTAGACATGTACTCAAAACTTATTCAAATCCATGGCAAACCAAAGCAAAATGTATTTAGTGACTTGCTTGTTATTTTTATTTTCTAAAGCTGACTGTTTCTAGCCTTGGCTCATGTGCTCAGTCGTTAGAGTGTTGGCCCACACACCAGAAGGGTTGCTGGTTTGATCCCGTTAAGGATACTCGAGCAGCATGAGGGAGACAACCAGTTGATGATGTACCTACCTCTCTCACTTTGATGCCTCTCTCTCTCTCCTTCTCTGTCTCTCTCTCTCCCTCTCTCTCTCCCTCTCCCTCTCTCTCCCTCTCCTCCCCTGCCTTCCATTCTCACTGCAAAGAAGTGGGGAAAAAATCATCTGGTGAGGATTTAACAAAAAATAATAATAATAAAATAAAATAAATAAATATGACTGCTAGAGGTTCTCACCTCTTGGGGACAGATTTTAAAAAAATAAAGTTTAGGAGTGGGGGAAAACTGACGTATCTGAGGGAGCTTCAGAGTGGGGAAATGGTGGGCTGTGGAGTACCCCTCTACCATCCAGGTCTTGAGACGCAGTGATCCCCCACCTGTCTGCCATCATTCCCCAGAATGGACCACGAAGGCGTCCTGCCCTTCTAGCTGTGGTGCCCTAGGCCCTTTAGCATCTACTCACAGAACCAGCCACACCCACCTTCCACAAGCCATCAGCCTGTTCTGAGTCAGGCAGCAGAGCTGAGCCAGACCAAGGTGGATGGTGTGTTCTCTGAGTGGGCAGGCCTGCCCACTCAGAGAACACACCATCCACCTTGGCCACGGAGGCCCCTTCCTCCCAGCAGCAGCTGCTGGTGATGAGAGTCGAGTCCTGTTGGACACATGATGTGTTATGAAGCCTGGGAATACAAAGGAGAAGGCGGCCTTCTTTGTGGCCCACCAGTGTGGTGGTGACAGCTGAGCCAGTCCCATGAAGGTCAAGGGGCACTGGGGCAGTGACAGCTCCAAGGCCAAACAGAGGAGGCACTGCCTTTAGCCTACTAAAGCTCCACAGGACCCAGGGGGCCTGGAGGGGCCCCCTGCTGCTCAGGGGACCTCAGCCACAGCCAATGAGGTTATGGATCTGCTCTCTGTGGCTGACATGGTGGCCCTGGTGGAACAGCAGGCTGCCCTGAAGAACTATCCACACCCGAGTACCCCAGCACCTGTGGTCATTGTGTCGGCAGAGCAGGGTGGTTCTGCCAAGTGGTTGGGGTCTGAATGGCAGTCTGGTGGCTGGACTGCAGCCATGTGGCTGAGGCCAGTAACTCATTTGGAGACCCAGTGGACAACCCTCCAGCCGAGGGCCTCCTCAAGGAGGAGAGGCCGGCCAGGCCCTGGGGTATGCATCGCCTTCCATATCTCCAATGGCCAAGAGCCCTGTGCACTAGACAGCAGCTTGCCCAAAGGGCGTGGGGGTCAGCCAGGATGTGCCTACGCAGGCAGCCTAGGACAAGGGGCCTGAGCCAAGGACAAGATTACCTGTGTCTTGTACTAGCTCATCAGTCTTTCTCAGGATGCCCTCCCTCGCAATGTGGAGTTACTTCTGGCCAGGGAAGACAAAGCCAGAGAGGGGGAGGCCCCAGCCCCTGCCAGGCCCGAGGACACTCCTCCAGCACCCCCTCCACCCCCTGCCCAGCACTGCGGAGCATCCAGCTTCCATGTGGATGTGGTAGTGACAGTTGTGGTGGATGAGTGCATCTTCTTTGGCAAGGATGGTACCAAGAATGTGAAGGAGGAGACAATGTGCCTGACGGTCAGTCCTGAGGAGCCACCTCCACCTGGCCAGCTCTTCTTCCTCCCATCCTGGGGGCCGGACGGGCCTCCCGAGCCACCCCCAGAAGACTTGCCAGCCACTGCACCAGACCAAGATGACACTGAGACCACAGCAGACACCTCCCTGTGCCGCCAATGCCAGCTGGTATCACACGACTTCCTGGAAATTGGCTTCAAGATCCAGAGGCTGCTGGAGCCATGGAAATACATGCTTCTGCTTCCTGAGCACATGCTGGTCAAGATCTTCAGCTTCCTGGCCACTGCAGTCCTGGCTTCCCTCAAGTGCACCTGCCACCATTTCAAGGGCATCATCAAAGCATTCGGTATTCAGACCACAGACTCGCGCTGGTGCCACGACCTCCCTACCATGATATCCTTGTAAATGCTGCAAGAGATATGAGAAAGACCATGTGTTACTCTGCCGCTGGCACCCTAAGCCCTACTACCACCATGACCAGCCTTAGGGATGCTCCTACTGGATGTGCTGCAGCCCAGTCCATTGAGAGATACCTGGCTGCTATCTGGGTCTGCATGATAACAATTGGGTGCTGCCCTGCAGTGGGCCCAGTAGGGGTGGGGGCTGGGCTGACAGGGAGGGGGGGAGATGAAGTAATGGGAAGGGGGAGCCCACCGTACCCGCCCCTCTCCGTGGGTAGAGAGTGCCAGAACTTGGTCACCAGCTCTAATCCAAGTCCAGGAAGTGTTCATCCCCCTTCAGACTAAGCTGGGTTTCAGGGGGGCTGACCTAAGAAAGCATTCATGATTGACTGAACCCTATTGGTTTTCTGTTCTTAAGAACTAGGGCCACCCTTAGCATGTACCCAGTGCCTCTAGACCGCTGACTTTCTGGCTTCCCTGTGCTCTGGGACCATATGAGTCTGGGTCACCAGGGTTTCAACCGAAACTGGGGTTTAGTGGAGTTAGAAGTGGCACAGTTGGGAGGCTCTGTCTCCTGCCCACTTGTGAAAGCAAGCTGCAGAATGAGTAGTCGGTCTTCTGCGCACAGTCCTGTTAGCACCACTAGACTTCTGCCCTTTTGCAACTCCCTTAAGTTTCTGTGCACTTCTCCCTTTTCACAGTCCAAACTCCCCTCATATGAGTTTCAGCTGGATCTGGGGTTCAGTGCCATAGGATAAGGGGTTCAATGCAGTTGGGAGTCTCCATCTCCCTCCTGCCAGAGAAAGCTAGCCAGGGGAAAGTGGATGTTTACTGAACACTGAAAAGCTACAGCTGCGGCACCCACGGAAAAGCCAGGGGACTCAGAACACCACTCCCCAATTGGCACAAACACTCAGATTCAGAGGAGCTCCACACACCACACGGAAAAGTCAGATTTTGCCTGGGATAAGGAGAGAGAACTACATAACCAGACACCCGGAAAAGAAAGACCATGGGCAGATGAAGAAACAGCCCGCATATGAAAGAAAAGCAGGCATCATCAGAAAATGAAGTAATTGATAATAGAAGCAAACAACTTGCCAGAGAAAGAGTACAAAAAAAAATGGTCATAAGGTGGCTGAAATTAATGGAAGACAAATTCGACAATATGAGTAAAAACCAAGAGGAAATTATAAAGAATCAAGAAGAAATGAGCCGAAACCGGTTTGGCTCAGTGGATAGAGTGTCAGCCTGAGGACTGAAAGATCCCAGGTTCAATCCTGGTCAAGGCCATGTACCTTGGTTGTGGGCACATCTCCAGTGGGGGGCATGCAGAAGGCAGATCATAGATGTCTCTCGCTCATCGATGTTTCTAACTTTCTATCCCACTCCCTTCCTCTCTGCAAAAAATCAATAAAATATATTTAAAAAAGAAGAAGAAATGAAAACTGACATCACTACTGTAAAGAACTCAGTAGAAAGCATCAAAAGTAGACTAGAAGAAACAGAGGACCGCATCAGTGAGCTAGAAGACAAGGTAGGAAAAAATACCCAAGTACAGCAGCTTCTAGAAAAAATAAAAATAAAAAGCAAGAGTAGAGCCTAAGGGAACTTTGGGATAACACAAAACAAAACAACATCCACCTAATTGAGGTGCCAGAAAAAGTGGAAAGTGAGCAAGGAATAGAAAATCTGTTTGAAGAAATAATGAGTGAAAATTTACCTGAAATAGGAAGGAAAAAAAAACAAACAAATCCAAGAAGCTCTCAGAGTCCAAAGAAAAATGAACCCCCAAAAATGACACCTAGGCACATTATAATTAAATTGGCAATTACCAACGAACCTTAAAAGCAGCCAGAGAGAGAAAGTAAGTTACCTTAAAAGCAGCCAGAGAGAGAAAGAAAGTTACCTGCAAAGGAACAACCATCAGACTAGCAACTGATTTCAAAGTAAGAACCTTAAAAGCAGCCAGAGAGAGAAAGAAAGTTACCTGCAAAGGAACCCCCATCAGACTAGCAACTGATTTCTCAACAGAAACTCATCAGGCCAGAAGGGAATGGAATGAAATATACAAAGTCATGCAAAGGAAGTGTCTGAATACAAGAATACTGTAACCAGCAAGGCTTTTAATCAAAATTGAAGGTGAAATCAGGAGCTTCACAGACAACAAAGGACTAAGGGAATATATTACCACCAAACCAGCAATGCAAGAAATGTTAAAGGGAAGAGAATCCAAGATGGCAGCATAGGTAAACACCTAAACTGCAGCCTCGCACAACAATTTCAAAACTACAACTAAAAGACAGAACGGACATCATCCAGAACCACAGGAAAGCTGGCTGAGTGGAAATTCTACAACTAGAGGGAAAGAGAGGGGCTCACGGAGATCCAGAGGAGCTGCAAAAAGCTGAGGTACAGAGACGCGAGCGTGGAGAGAGCGGGTGCCGGAGTACCTGGCTGGCTTTCTCTGGCAGGAGGGAAACGGAGACTCTCAAAGGCATTGAACCCCTTATCCTACGACACTAAACCCCAGATCCAGCCAAAACTCATACAGGGGGACTTTGGACTGAGAAAAGGGAGAGGTGCATGGAAATTTAGGGGAGTCACAAAAGATCAGAAACTGGTGGCGCACATGGCACTGCGCAGAGGACAGTGTGCTGATTGTGCCGCTGGCTCTTGCGAGTGGGTGAAAGACAGACCCTCCCAACTGTGCCACTTCTGACTCCACTAAGCCCCAGTTTCGGGTGAAACCCTGGGGACCTAGACTCATGTGGTCCTGGAGCGCAGGGGAGCCAGAAAGGCAGCAGTATAAAGGCACTGGGCGCGTGCACAAGGAACACTCCAGCGATTACCCAGTCACGTGAGACTCAGGGGCCATGGCGGGGGGGAGGGGGCCAACTGGAAGGCAAGGGGTCCCTTAAGCCCTGAGACTCCACCCATCCCAAGCTCAACAGAGAGGCTTCTGTGGTTTTTCAAGTCTGCAATCATAAGGCTGAATCCAACACACAAGTTCTCCCAGCAAAGTGAAAATGCCTAGACAAGGGAAGGGATCACAAACAAAAGAAATGGAGGAAAACAAACGACTGGATATAGAGTTCAAAACCACACTTATAAGTTTTTTCAAGAATATCCTAGAAAAGTTGGATAAAGTTAGCGAGAGCCAAGAGGAGATGAAAAAGGACCAACTAGAGTGTAAGAGATCCAACTAGAGATGGAAAAGGTCCAACTAGAGATGAAAAAGGACCAACTAGAAATTAAACATACAATGACTGAAATAAAAAATATTATACAGAGTCCTAACAGCAGACTAGAGAAAGGCAAGAATCAAGTCAACAATTTGAAAAATAAAGAAGCAGAAAACACTCAACTGAAAAAGCAAGAAGAGAAAAGAATCCAAAAATGTAAAGATAATGAATGGAGACTCTGGGACAGCTTCAAGCATACCAACATCAGAATTGTGGTGGTGCCAGAAGAAGAGAGAGACCAAGATACTGAAAACCTATTTAAAGTAATAATGACTGAGCCAAGAACGGTTTGGCTCAGTGGATAGAGCATTGGCCTGCGGACTGAAGGGTCCCAGTTTCGATTCAGGTCGGGGGCATGTACCTTGGTTGTGGGCACATCTCCAGTGTGGGGCGTGTAGGAGGCGGCTGATTGATGTCTCTCTCACATCGATGTTTCTGACTTTCTATCCCTCTCCCTTCCTCTCTGTAAAAAATCAATAAAATATATATTTAAAAATAAGAAATAAATAGTGACTGAAAGCTTTCCATATCTGGTAAAAGAAATAGACTTACAAGTCCAGGAAGCACACAGAACCCCATATAAAAGGAATCCAAAGAGGATTACACCAAGACACATCATAATTAAAATACCAAGAGCAAAAGACAAAGAGAGAATATTAAAAGCAGAAAGAGAAAAACAGTTCATTACCTACAAGGGAGCACCCATAGGGCTGTCAAGCTGATTTCTCAACAGAAACGATGTAGGCCAGACGGGAGTGGCAAGAAATATTCCACGTGATGGATAGCAAGAAACTACAACCAAGAATATTCTATCCAGGAAAGCTATCATTCAGAATTGAAGGGCAGATAAAGAACTTCACAGATAAGAAAAAGCTAAAGGAGTTCATCAACTCCAAACCAGTATTATATGAAATGCTGAAAGGTACTCTTTTAGAAGAGGAAGAAGAAAAAGTTAAAAGCCAAAAAATTAAGAACAACAAATACATATCTATAAACAAGTGAATCTAAAAATTAAGTGAATTAAAAATTTGATCTACAGAATAAACTTGAATATAATAGAATCAGGAGCACAGAAAGGGAGTGGACTGATAATTCTCAAGGGGAAATGGGTGAGGGGTATACAGGGAGAGACTGGACAAAAATCATACACCTATGGATGAGGTCAATGGGAGGAAGGTAAGAGCAGAGGGAAGGGTGGGAGTTGGGTGGAGGGGAGCTATGGAGGCGAAAAAGAGAAACAAATGTAATAATCTGAGTAATAAAGATTTAATTTAAAAAAAGAAAAAGAAATGTTAAAGGGTCTGCTGTAAAAAAAAGGAAGTGAAGAGGGAACACAGGGGTAAAGAATAAAAATGGCAACAGATAAGTACCTATCAATAATAACTTTAAATGTAAATGGATTAAATGAACCAATCAAAAGATGTAGGTTAACATATTGGATAAGAAAACATAACCCATATATCTGCTGTCTACAAGAACCCCACCTCACAAAAAGAGATGCACACAGACTGAGGGTGAAGGCATGAAAGACAGTTTTTCAGGCAAATGGAAATGAAAAAAAAAGCTGGGGTTGTAATACTTATATCTGACAAATTAGATCTCCAAGTGAAGGACATAACAAGAGATAAGGAAGGCTACTTCATAATACTAAAGGGAGCAATCCAAAAAGAAGAAATAATTCCTGTAAACATATACGCACTAAATAGAGGAACACCTAAATACATAAAACAACTCCTGGAGGATATCAACAGACATATTGACTGCAAAAATAATCATAGTAGGAGACTTTAATACCCCACTGTCACCACTGGATAAATCCTCTAAACAAAAAATCAGTAAAGAAACATCAATCCTAAATGACTCACTAGACCAGATGGAATTAATGGAAACCTTCAGATCATTTCAGCCAAAGCCACAGAATATACATTCTTCTCAAATGCACATGGGTCATTTTCAATGATAGACCATATGTTGGGTCATTGGCAAAGTCTCTTCAAATTCAAGAAGATAGAAATCATATAAAGCATCTTCTCAGATCACAGTGGCATAAAACTGGAAATCAACTACAGTAAAAACAATACAAAGAAATCATAGACATGAAGACTAAACAGCACGCTATAAAACAATGACTGGAAGGAAGAAATCAAGGAAGAAATAAAAAAACATCATGACAACAAATGACAATTTCAAAACAACATTACAAAATTTATGGGACAAGGTGAAAGTAGTCTTGAGAGAGAAGTTCATAGCTCTACAAGCATACTGCAAAAAAAAAAAAGAAACAATGGTAGTAAATTATTTAACTCTACAACTCAAAGAGCTAGAAAGAGAGGAACAAGAAAAGCCCAGTGTAAGCAAAAGGAGGGAAATTATAAAGATCAAAGCGGAGATAAGCAACATAGAGATCAAAGAAACAATTCAAAAGGTAAAAAAACTATAAACAAGATTGATGGACCTCTAGCCAGGCTCACTCTTCCATCTGTTCATGTCTTCCTCTCTCTCCTTTTCGCTGTCTTATAGTTTTCTGCTTATAGGTCTTTTACCTCCTTAGTTAGGTTTATTCCTATCATATCATCTGCAAATAAGGACAGTTTTACTTCTTCTTTTCCTATCTGGATGCCTTTTATTTCTTTTTTTGTCTGATAGAAATGGCTAATACTTCCAGCACTATGTTAAAAAGAAGTGGTGAGGGTGAGCATCCCTGTCTTGTTCCTGTTTTAGGGGAACTTTGAAACTATAAACAAGATTGATGGACCTCTAGCCAGGCTCACCAAGAAGCAAAAAGAGAAGACCCAGATAAACAAAATCAGAAATGAAAGAGGAGAAATAATAACAGACCCCTCCGAAATAAAAAGGATTGTTAAAAAATACTATCAACAACTCTATTCCAACAAAATGAACAGTCTGCAGAAAATTGACATATTCCTAGAAAAATATAACCTTCCAAAACTCAATCAGGAAGAATCGAAACATCTCAATAGGCCAATAACATGGAAGAAATTAAGCAGCCATCAAAAGCTTCCAGCAAACAAAAGCCTGGGACCAGATGGCTACACAGGGGAGTTTTACCAAACATTCAAGGAAGAATTAAAGCCTATTCTCCTCAGACTATTCAAAAATATTGAAGAAGAAGGAACACTTCCAAACACCTTCTATGAAGCCAGCATCACCCTAATACCAAAACCAGATAAAGAAAACACAATGAAAGAGAATTACAAGCCAATATCTCTCATGAACATAGATGCCAAAATCCTCAACAAAATTCTAGAAAATCAGATCCAGCAGTACATCAGAAAGATCATAGACCATGACCAAGTAGGATTTATCCCAGGAATGCAAGGAAGGTACAATATCTGCAAATCAATACACGTGATACATCACATAAACAAAGTGAGAGATAAAAATCACATGGTCATATCAATTGATGCAGAAAAAGCATTCGATAAAATCCAACACCCTTTTTTTAATAAAAACTCTCAGCAAGGTAGGAATAGAAGGATCATACTTCAACATAATAAAAGCCATATATGACAAACCCATAGCCAACATCATACTAAATGGGCAAAAACTAAAACCAGTTCCCCTAAAACAGAAACAAGACAGGGATGCTCACCCTCACCACTTCTTTTTAACATAGTGCTGGAAGTATTAGCCATTTCTATCAGACAAGAAAAAGAAATAAAAGGCATCCAAATAGGAAAAGAAGAAGTAAAACTGTCCTTATTTGCAAATGATATGATAGGAATAAACCTAACTAAGGAGGTAAAAGACCTATAAGCAGAAAACTATAAGACACCGAAAAGGAGAGAGAGGAAGACATGAACAGATGGAAGAGTATACCATGCTCATGGAGTGGGAGAATCAACATCATTAAAATGTCCATACTACCCAAAGCAATCTATAGATTCAATGCACTACCCATTAAAATACCAACAACATATTTCATAGACCTAGAAAGAACTCTCCAAAGATTCATCTGGAATAAAAAGAGAGCCTGAATAGCCACAGAATTCCTGAGAAAGAAGAATAAAGTAGGTGGGATCTCAATACCAGATTTCAAGCTATATTACAAAGCAACTGTTCTAAAAACAGCCTGGTACTGGCACAAGAATAGACACATAGACCAATGGAATAGAATAGAGAATCCAGATATCCACCCAAACCACTATGCTCAATTAGTATTTGACAAAGGAGGCATGAACATACAATGGAGTCAAGATAGTCTCTTCAATAAATGGTGTTGGGAAAATTGGACAGATACATGCAAAAAAATGAAACTACACCACAAACTTACACCGTACACAAAAATAAACTCCAAATGAATATAGGAAACCATAAAAATACTATAGAAACCCACAGGCAGCACAATCTCAGACATATGCCGAAAAAACTTCTTCACTGATACTGCTCCAAGGCCAATTGAAGCTAAAGAAAAAATAAACAATGGAACTACAGCAAAATAAAAAGCTTTTGTGCAGCAAAGGAAACCATCAACAGAACAACAAGAAAGCCCACTGTATGGGAGAACATATTTGCAAATGTTATCACTGATAAAGGTTTAATCTCTAACATATACAGCCAAGTCATACAACTTAATAAAAGGAAGATAAGTGATCCAATAAAAAAAAAATAGAACCTTTTCAAAAGATGGCAGAAGGAAGGCCAAGAGACACATGAAAACATCTTCAAAGTCACTAATTATCCTAGAGATGCAAATCAAAATGACAATGCGATACCATCTTACACCTGTCAGAATGGCAATCATCAAGATATCACCAAATGATGAGTGTTGGCAAGGATGTGGAGAAAAAGGAACCCTTGTGCACTGCTCGTGGGAATGCCACCTGGTGCAGCCCCTGGGGAGAACATTATGGAGTTTCCTCAAACAACCTAAAAATGGAACTCCCATTTTACCCAGTAATCCCACTCTTAGGAATTTATCCTAAGAAATTAGAAACACCAGTCAGAAAGGATTTATGCACCCTTATGTTCATAGCAGCACAATTTACAATAGCTACAATTTGGAAACAGCCTAGGTGCCTGTCAGCAGATGAGTGGATCAGAAAACTATGTTACATCTACACAATGTAATTCTATGCTGCAATTAAAATAGAAGGGATTCTTACCACTTGCAGCAACCTGGATGGAACTGGAGAGCATTATGCTAAGTGAAATAAGTCAGTCAATGAAGGAGAAACACCACAGGATCTCACTCATTTGTGGATAATAAAGAACATTATAAACTGATGAACAAAAAGATAGATACAGAGGCAGTAAAGCATCAAACAGTCAAATTATAGCTGGAAGGTTAAGGAGAGGTGGGGTAGATAAGAAATCAACCAAATTCCTTGTATGCATGCATATAAGCATAACCAATGAACACAATACAATGGGGGTTAGGGTATGCCTGGGAGGGGCAATTGGAAGATATGTATATATGTAATACATTAATAAAAAAAATTTGAGGGGAAAAAAAGTTTGCTCTTATGTTAAAAAAAAAAAAAAGAACCAGGGCCAGGGACCCTCATGGAGGGTGTTTTTTTATTAGCATCTCAACTTTCTTCTCTATTCAGCCCTAGTACCCTTCCTGCCACTGAACACCCCAGGGACCCAGCAACAGGGAGTAGATGGCATCTAATTTTGGTACTACTTAAGGGTTCTCCCATCCTGGCTCCCTTCTGGTCTTCTAGCTATACCCATTCTCTGTCTCTGGAGCTAGTGTTCTATCTCTCAATAGGCTATAGCATCCAAGGCTGGTACCTCTCCTAACCTGTTCCAGAGCTTACCTCTTCTTCAGGAATTGGGGGCTATTTTATCAGAGATCAAACTGGGTACGTTTCATGGCAGCCTGACATTTCTATGTTTTCCCCATTAAAACAATAAAAATCAGTTTTCTACTTATTCTCAAGCTACTAGTCTCTCCACTTTCCCCAAAGGTGAAGAAAAAAGCAAGTTAAACTATAAAAATTCCCCCCTCCCATTATGTAAGCTATTTACCATCACCACAAATTAAAAAAAAAAGTGATCTCTTTGCCTTGCTCTTGACAGTGTGGTGGGCCAGTGAGTTTGAATTTGCTTGTTTTACTTCTGCTATGGGTACTTGTTCAGGCTTTAGGGTCTCCACCCTGAGCCACATAAGTTTCTTTAGAAAAAGCCTTTGGTTAATTTAGAAAAAGCCTTGATTTTCAGGTCTGGGGTGTTTTTGTTTGTTCTGTTTGGGTTTTGTTGTTGTTGTTGTTCTTGTTCTTGTTTTGTCATCCCTGTGGTTCTGGAAACCTCTGGTTTGTGACATCTGACCAATTTTGAATTGGTCCTTTCTATAAAATTCATATTTATAAAAAAATAAAAATAAACTTTATTTTAGAATAGTTGATTTACAAAATTATGACAAAACACAGAGTTTCTGTATACATCACACACAGACTCCCCTATTACTAACATCTTACATTAGAATGGTACATTTGTTATAATTAATTAATCAATATGGAACAATTTTATCAATTTAATATCAAGCCCGTGGATGAAAGGGGCCGCATACTAACCTGACAAGTTCTGGGAAGGCCTTAAGTAACCACAAGGATGGTCTGAAATTAAAACTTTAACTAAAAGTATTTCTAGGTAGTCACGTCATAGGCTGGTATCTTCCCTAAGAAGGTCAATTCTTAGTTTAACTGAGCCTATTGTATTTTTGAATGTAAGGTAACATATCCTTCAAATATCAGGTTAACTTATAACTTCACGTTTTCTGAACTCCTCAGGGCACAATCAAATGCTCTGGGCACAGGACAGATAACACAAATTCCTTCATTATTATTGTTATGGTGTTAATTATTGACTGTTAACTATCCAGTACCCACCTAAGTAAAATAAGTATGTGTCTATCATTTTACTTTGTATCCAATCCCAGAGATCCACGCCCCCCCACCCCTACTTTGCTTTCTCCTGCCTCTCTAAACTATTACCAGTGGATTTCATGTAACCTAATTAAGTCTCCTCCTTCGATTGTAATGTATAAAACAAGGGGAAAAAATCGCCATTCTCTGGATCATTATCCCAATGTATTGAGATTCTTCTTCCTGGCAATTGCTGACAGTTTGGCTCAAATAAACTCACAAAAATTCTTCGCAGGTTGAATGTTTTTACATTAAAAACCTTTATTTAGATTTTCTTACTTTTCATCTACATCATTTTCTGTTCAAAGATCCCATACAGGATACCACATTACAATTAGTTCTCTTGTCACCTTTGGCTATGTCATTGCCTCAGATATCTCTCTCTCTCTCTCTCTCTCTCTCTCTCTCTCTCTCTCTCTCTCTCTCTCTCCTTTCTTTTTCTCTCTTTCACTTTACTTCTTTCCTTCCTTCCTTCATTTATTTTTCTTTATTTTGCTGACCTTGACAGTTTTGACAAATACTGTCAGGTATTTTGTCAAATGTCTTCCAATTTGGATTTGTCTGATAATTTTATTACTGTTATTGGACTGGGGTTATATGTTTTTTGGTTGGAAGACCACAGAGGTAAAGTGCCATGATCATCACCTGGCTTAACTCGATCGCCTGGCTTAACATAGTGCTTCTCTGATTTCTCCATTTTAAAGTTAACCATTCTTTTCTCCCTTTCTATACTGTGTGTAACCTTTGTAAGAAAGTCACTATTAACAGCCCAAATCTAAGGATGGGGACCTATGGTATGAATTCTTAAAGTTGAGTATCGACATAAGTTACTTAGCATTATTTGGATGGGAGATTTGTCTATTCTCCCCATTTATTTATTTATTTATTCAATCGTTCATATCATATGAATTCTTGAGCTTTATTTTGTACTTTGATATATTTTGTTCCTCAAAAATCTTGAAATTTCACCCGTTGGGTGTCCTTTCCATTGGCTCTAGTGTAACTTTTAGTACTCTTCATACCCTTAATGTGGTTTTCTTTTGCTTTTCTTCACTTTATGTTATGAGAACTTCCTTAGTTTTTTAAACAAGATGTTCCATATAATTTATATATTTTCTGTCCCGGTCTTATAATCAAATATTTTGTCAAGAAGTCTTTTTGTTGCTATTGGGAATGGTTTCAGAAATCAAAATTTGTGTGTGCTAATTGCTAATGGGTTATAGTGGCTATAGGCCAGAGTAAGGAAATATATGCATGTATTCTAATGATTTTATAGGTTATTTTATAAATAATAAGTTACTAATTATTATATATATGTTAAACTACTAATGCCTGCATCATAATACTGATTTCTCCAGCTCTAATCTACTACAGTTTGTATCATTTTATACTATTCCTTTGTTTTACCTATAAATTCCCACTCAAACAATGAGAAACCTGACTCTCACCATCAACCATCCATTTACTGAATTGTTGAATTCCAATATACATGCATTGCAGTGTCAGGATTGATAACCCATATATTCATGGGAAAACTTTTTATAAAGTAAAGTTTTATGTGCAGTTCCTTTTACCTTTATTCTTACAAACTCCACTCATTTCCAAAGTTACTTATAGAATGGGGTAAAAGTAGATTTATATGAAAAATAATGTAATAATTAAGAAATAATAATACAAGACAAAAATTCTGTGTTTTGCATACTCAGAGTGGAAACCTACTTTTGCCTCACCCTTTAGGTCAGCAATACATTTATTTACTTTCTTCAGGGAGGTTTTTAAATACATTTATAATTCATTTGGATTATTTTGCCACTTTTTGCATTCCATCCTGGAATCCATGCATTAAAAATTATACTTTGTACTATAAAATTGATTAGTTTTTGACAAATGCTTAATGTGTTATATACACCATTACAGTATCATACAAAATAGTTTCAGTGTCCTAAAAGAAAAAAAAAAGTTTTCTGTAATTCTCCTTATGGCAGGATAATAAGAAGCTAGGAAAATTCCTGAGCAAGTGGAATGGGGAAACTGAAACAATGAAATTAAACAAGGCCAAACAGTTTGGAAAGTTTACAGCCTTCTTGTGAATCGCAAAACTTTATCTTCCCCAACCAAAGACACAAGAGCAAATAGTTTATACCTCTCCGCTCTAATCACAGAATACATAGCTTAAATCACCCTGGCCTGGGAAAATAAGGAACAAAGACCTAATTAATGCCATTTGTGTGAACAAAACCTAAGGACAAATGAAGTCTGAGGGACAAATAACAAAAAAAAACAAAAGCATTTGGATGGTATATAGATAGTGACTAAGGCAGGAGGAGGGCAAGGGGTAAAAGAGGAAAAAAAGAGGAAGCTTATCTCACCCATTGAACAACGAAGTCAGCAATCTTGGGACTTGCCAAGATAAATCACCAGATGTTCTCATAAATTCTAGGAAAAGCCACAACAGTGTGAAAGGGGGACTTTGAAATCTAGTCTATCCAGCAGGGCACCTCGAAACCTATAGGGGGAATGTGTATAAAATTCTTGAACCCCCACCAGGCAGTGCACTCAGACAACCTGACTTGACCACTTATGCTTTATACCAAGTGTATTCTTTTTTTAAAAAATATATATATTTTATTGATTTTTTTTTATAGAAAGGAAGGGAGAAAGATAGAGAGTTAGAAATATTGATGAGAGAGAAACATCCATCAGCTACCCCCTATATACCCCCTACTGGGGATGTGCCCGCAATCAAGGTACATGCCCTTGACCAGAATTGAACCTGGGACATTTCAGTCCACAGATTGACGTGCTATCCACTGAGCCAAACCGGTTAAAGAATACCAAGTGTATTCTTAATAAATTTGCTTGCTTTGCTTTAACACTGCTTTCTGTCATTCATGTGAATTCTTTCTAGCAAATGTGACAAGAACCAAGGAGGGAGAGCTGACCTCCCTCTGACTCAAGCAGCTCTCCGGTAATAACCTAATCAACACCCCTAAAACCCTAGAGACCAAGGACTTGTTTACCATCTCCATAATTTTACCTTTTCTAGTATGTCAAAAAATTAGAAACATATATATGTGTAGCTTTTACAGATGGCTTCTTTGTGTAAATAAGAGAATCATAGATTGACTGCCTCCTGCATGCTCCCTACTGGGGATCCAGCCCACAACCCAGACAAGGGCCTTAACCAGGAATGAACCATGAGCTCTTGATTTATGGTAATGAGAGAATAAGGACACAAGTAAAAAAAAATAAAGAAATTTAAAAGAAATTATTATAATAAAACATTAAATATATTCCATACAGTGGTCACCATAACCTTAAGAGAAATTGTTTCATGTGACAAAGATTTTTAAATGAAACTCTGTAGCATGAAAATCATTTTGGAAGGAAATAAAGAGAAGTTTACTTCAAATGTCATAAGGATTGTATTTGAAACTCAATATGTTTGGCCTCTTGAGATAAGGTAAGTAATCTGTGTTTTTGCCTCCCTGAAAAAAGTTTATATAAAGTTACAAAAATAAATTAACAGCCAGTTTGAAATTGAATTGCCATGGCCTAGAGCAACAAATATCCTTACATGATATTATTTTACAATGTCATTTAATTTTTAATATTTCACATGAGCATATTGTACAATTATCCCAATCAAAATTACAAACTAATTCTTTGAATGTTTAACAGCAATTTTAAAAAAGGACATTAGGAGGAGAAAATGGCGGCGGAGTAGACGGACGCGTCTGGAGCTTTGTCGCTGGGCAGAGGGAGAGAGAGCGGCTGAGAGTCGCATTGGGAGTGTTTGTTGGCAAGCCAGGAGTCAGTTGTCCTCCAGGGGAAGGTGGGAAACTGCTGGAAGGGGCTCTCCCGGCCAGGCAGCCCCAATGCCATGGGGTTTTTGTCCACCAGAGCCACCAGCGCGAACGCGGAGCCCGAGCCATCTTGCAGAGGGAGGTGGATGTCTGCGGCGCTCTGAAGCCTTCGGCTGGGCACCCATCGAGCAGCCAGGAACCCAGGGACCCAGAACTCCGCTCTCCAATCGGCGAAGACACTTGGCGGAAACAGAGATCCACACAGCACACGGAAAGGTCAGATTGCGCCTGACTTAAGGGGGAGGTGGATGTCTGCCGAGGTCTGAAAGCTGCGGCTGACGGAGGCACCCACCGAACAGCCAGGACCCAGAGCGCGGCTTCCCAGGCTGCACAGACACGCAGACTGAGGATTCAGAGATCCACACTGCGCGCGCGCACGGAAGGGTCAGATTTCGCCTGGGCCAGGGTGCGGTCTCCTACCCCCGCAGGGCAGAGACACGCACACTGTGGGAGCCGGGCTGCGGGAAAGCTGCCTCTGGAGAGGTCAGAGGAGGTGGTCAGGGCGTGATCCCTGAGTGTGAAGGCAGACCCTCTGGGCTGTTGACAGAGGGGAGCTCTGGAAAACGACTCTTTTTTTTTTCTTTTTCTCTGGGGCAGAGGGACAACCTGGGAGTTATTGCAGTGTCCAGGCTGCAAAACCCCCACAAACTGGTTTTGGGAACCACAGAGTAGCAGGATCTGAGCACAGCCTAGAGAGGTCCTGTGCTTTGTCTCAGAGATCAATTCTGAAACACTGCCACCCAATGGATGACACACAAATTGACTCTCCCATAACCACAAGAGAATAAATAGATTAAAACACCAAGAGGGGAACACAGGGAACTGCAATACCTCCCCTACTGGGAAACAGGAGTGCCAAGCAGAATAATAGGGGAAGTGAAGGACCATTCTATTTTTCTTCTTCTTCTTTTTTTTTCCTTTTTTTTCTTTTTCTTAATTTTTAATTCTTTATTTTTCATTTTCACATATTTTAATTAAAAGAATTTTTTTTCTTTCTGCATCAATTGATTTTACCTTTATAATAACTACATTTTTGTTTTAAACTAGTATTATTAATTACTACTAGTACTTTACCGTTTTGGGGAAAAAAAGTGTCATTTTGTTTTCTCTTTATTTTATTTTGGGATTAGAGTTCTACATTCTATTTTCATCTTCCCTTTAGCATAATT
>JAAGEH010000037.1:4505647-4558711 GCA_011751065.1 Lasiurus cinereus
TGCTGACGGGCACCTAGGCTGTTTCCAAATTGTGGCTATTGTAAATTGTGCTGCTATGAACATAGGGGTGCATAAATCCTTTCTGATTGGTGTTTGTAATTTCTTAGGATAAATTCCTAAGAGTGGTATTACAGGGTCAAATGGGAGATCCATTTTTAGTTTTTTGAGGAAACTGCATACTGTTCTCCACAGTGGCTGCACCAGTCTGCATTCCCACCAACAGTGCACAAGGGTTGCTTTTTCTCCGCATCCTCGCCAACACTTGTCGTTTGTTGATTTGTTGATGATTGCCATTCTGACAGGTGTAAGATGGTATCGCATTGTCGTTTTGATTTGCACCTCTTGGATGATTAATGACTTTGAACATGTTTTCATGTGTCTCTTGGCCTTCCTTCTGTCGTCTTTTGAAAAGGTTCTATTTAGGTCCGTTGCTCATTTTTTTATTGGATCCTTCATCTTCCTTTTATTAAGTTGTATAAGTTGGTTGTAGATTTTGGAGATTAAACCTTTATCAGTGATAGCTTTTGCAAATATGTTCTCCCATGCATTGATCTTTCTTGTTGTTTTGTTGATGGTTTCTTTTTCTGTGCAAAAGCTTTTTATTTTGATGTAGTCCCATTTTTTTATTTTTTCTTTAGCTTCCATTGCCTTTGGAGCAGTATCAGTGAAGAAGTTCTTTCGGCATATAACTGAGATTGTGCTGCCTGTGGATACCTCTAGTATTTTTATGATTTCCCTTCTAATGTTTAAGTCCTGTATCCATTTTGAGTTTATTTTTGTATTTGGTGTAAGTTGGTGGTCCAGTTTCAATTTTTTGCATGTATCTGTCCAATTTTCCCAACACCATTTATTGAAGAGGCTATCTTGGTTCCATTGAATGTTCATGCCTCCTTTGTCAAATATTAATTGAGCATAGTGGTTTGGGTGGATATCTGGTTTCTCTATTCTATTACATTTATCTATATGTCTGTTCTTGTGCCAGTACCAGGGTGTTTTGAGAAAAGTTGCTTTGTAGTATAGCTTAAAGTATGGTATTGAGATCCCACCTACTTTGTTTTTTTTTCTCAGAATTGCTGTAGCTATCCGTGGTCTTTTTTTTGTTCCAGATGATTCTATGAAGAATTCTTTGTAGGTCTGTGAAATATGTCGTTGGTATTTTAATGGGTAGTGCGTTGAATCTGTAGATTGCTTTGGGTAGTATGGACATTTTAATGATGTTGATTCTCCCAATCCATGAGCATGGTATGCTCTTCCATCTGTTTACATCTTCCTCTATCTCTTTTTTCAGTGTCCTGTAGTTTTCTGCATAAAGGTATTTTATCTCTTTATTTAGGTTTATTCCTAGGTATCTTAATTTTTTTGGTGCGATGGTAAATGGGATTGCGTTTTTAGTTTTTCTTCCTATAATTTTACTGTTAGTGTATAGAAATGCCACAGACTTCTTAGCATTAATTTTGTATCCTGCTACATTGCCAAATTCATTAATTAAATGAATTAGTTTTGGAATGAAGTCCTTTGGGTTTTTTAGGTACAATATCATGTCATCTGCAAATAAGGACAGCTTTACTTCTTCTTTTCCAATTTGGATGCCTTTTATTTCTTCTTGTTGTCTAATTGCAATGGCTAATACTTCCAGTACTATGTCGAACAGGAGAGGTGAGAGTGGGCATCCCTGTCTTGTTCCTGTTCTTAGGGGAAATGGTTTTAGTTTTTGCCCATTGAGTATGATGTTACCTGTGGGTTTATCATATATGGCTTTTATGATGTTGAGGTATGATCCTTCTATTCCCACTTTGCTGAGAGATTTTATCAAGAAAGGATGTTGGATTTTGTCAAATGCTTTTTCTGCATCAATTGATATGACTATGTGATTTTTATCTCTCAAATTGTTTATGTGATGTATCACATTTATTGATTTGCGGATATTGAACCATCCCTGCCTTCCTGGGATGAATCCTGCTTGGTCATGGTGTATGATCTTTCTGATGTACTGCTGGATCCGGTTTGCTAGAATTTTGTTGAGGATTTTGGCATCTATGTTCATGAGAGATATTGGCCTATAATTCTCTCTCATTGTGTTGTCTTTATCTGGTTTTGGTATTAGGGTGATGCTGGCTTCATAGAAGGTGTTTGGTCGTATTCCTTCTTCCTGAATGTTTTGAATAGTCTGAGGAGGATAGGTTTTAATTCTTCCTTGAATGTTTGGTAAAACTCTCCTGTGTAGCCATCTGGACCCGGGCTTTTATTTGCTGGAAGCTTTTTGATGACTGCTTCAATTTCTTCCATAGTTATTGGACTATTGAGATGTTTGGCTTCCTCCTCATTGAGTTTTGGGAGGTTATATTTTTCTAGGAAAATGTCCATTTCTTGCAGGTTGTCCAATTTGTTGGAATAGAGTTGTTCATAGTATTTTTTAACAATCCTTTCTATTTCCACAGGGTCTGTTGTTATTTCTCCTCTTTCATTTATGATTTGGTTTATTTGGGTCTTCTCTCTTTGCTTCTTGGTGAGCCTGGCTAGAGGTCCGTCAATCTTGTTTATCCTTTCAAAGAACCAGCTCTTTGTTTTGTTGATCTTTTGAATTGTTTCTTTGGTCTCCAACTTGTTTATCTTCGCTCTGATCTTCACTATTTCCTTCCTTCTGAGTACACTGGGCTTTTCTTGTTGCTCACGTTCTAGCTCTTTGAGTTGTAGGTTTAGGTGATTTATTACCATTGTTTCCTGTTTTTTGCAGTAGGCTTGTAGGGCTATGAACTTCCCTCTCAAGACTGCTTTCACTGTGTCCCATAAATTTTGGATTGTTGTGTTGTCATTGTCATTTGTTGCCATGATGTTTTTTATTTCTTCCTTGATCTCTCTGGTTACCCAGTCGTTGTTTAAAAGCATGCTGTTTAGTCTCCATGTGTTTGATTTCTTTCTATTGTTTTTATTATAGTTGATTTCCAGTTTTATGCCACTGTGGTCTGAGAAAATGCTTGATATGATTTCTATTTCTTGAATTTGAAGAGACTTTTCTTATGACCCAACATATGATCTATCTTTGAAAATGACCCATGTGCACTGGAGAAGAATGTATATTCTGTGGCTTTGGGGTGAAATGTTCTGAAGATGTCAATTAATTCCATCTGGTCAAGTGAGTCATTTAGGATTGATGTTTCTTTGCTGATTTTTTGTTTAAAGGATTTGTCCAATGCTGATAGTGGGGTATTAAAGTCTCCTACTATGATTGTATTGCTGTCAATCTCTCCCTTAATATCCTCAAAGAGTTTTTTTTATGTATTTAGGTGCTCCTATATTGGCTGCATATATGTTTACCAGAGTTATTTCTTCTGGTTGGATTGTTCCCTTTAGTATTATGAAGTGGCCTTCTTTATCTCTTGTTATGTCCCTCACTTTGAGATCTAATTTGTCAGATATAAGTATTGCAACCCCAGCTCTTTTTCATTTCCATGTGCCTGAAATACCATGTTCCATCCCTTCACCCTCAATCTGTGTGCATCTGTTTTCCTAAGTTGGGTTTCTTGCAGACAGCAGATATATGGATCATGTTTTCTTATCCAATCAGTTACCCTATGTCTTTTGATTGGAGCATTTAATCCATTTACATTTAAAGTTATTATTTATAAGTACTTATCTGTTGCCATTTTTAGTCCTTACCCCCGAGTTCCTTCTTCGCTTTCTCCTTCTTCTTATTACAGCAGACCTTTTAACATTTCTTGCATTGCTGGTTTGGTGGTAATATATTCCCTTAGTCCTTTTTTGTCTGTGAAGCCTTTGATTTCACCTTCAATTTTGATTGAGAGTCTTGCAGGGTACAGTATTCTTGGATTCAGACCCTTCCTTTGCATGACTTTGTATATTTCATTCCATTCTCTTCTGGCCTGACGATTTTCTGTTGAGAAGTCAGTAGCTAGTCATATGGGGGTTCCTTTGTATGTAACTTTCTGTTTCTCTCTGGCTGCTTTTCAGATTCTTACTTTGTCGTCGGTGTTTGCCATTTTAATTATAATGTGCCTCTGTGTCGGTTTGTTGGGGTTCATTTTGCTTGGGACTCTGTTAGGTTCTTGGATTGGTGTGGGTTTTTTCGTTCCTATATTTGGGAAATTTTCTGTGATCATTTCTTCAAACACGTTCTCTAATACTTGTTCAGTTTCCACTCTATCTGTAACCCCAATTATGCGGATGTTATTTTGTTTCATGTTATCCCAAAGTTCCCTTAGACTCTCCTCTTGCTTTTTAACTTTTTTTTCTAGAAGCTGCTGTACTTGGGTATTTTTCCTACCGTGTCTTCTAGCTCACTGATGCGGTCCTCTGCTTTCTCTAGTCCACTTTTGATGCTTCCTATTGTGTTCTTTATAGCAGTGATGTCATTATTCATTTCTTCTTGTTTATTCTGCACCTCCTCTAGTTTCTTCTGCATTTCTTCTTCATGCTTCTTCACCTCCTCTAGGTTCTTCTTCATTTTCTCTTGGCTCTTACTCATCTTGTCAAATTTGTCTTCCATTCTTTTCAACCACATTATGATAATTTCTCCGAACTCTTTCTCTGGTAGGCTTATTTGTGGTTCTATTTCGTTTACTTCCTTTTCTGGTGAAACCTGCCTTTCTGTCTTTTGTGGGCTGTTTCTTTTTCTGCCCATGGTCTTTCTTCTCTGGGTGTCTGGTTTTGTAGTGTTCTCTCCTAAGTTGATTGAAAGGCACAAACTACAACACGACCAGGTACAGCACACAAGGCACTGAGTAGAAATGTATTCAAGATGTTAATAATTACAAATAAGGTGACCACCAATGAAGGACAAATTAGGGGTAAATAGAGAAAGAAGAAGAGGAAAATGAGGAAGAAAGAAAAGAAAGAAGTGCCAAAATCAAATTGGGAGAGTGAGAAAAAAAAAGATAAATAAATGAACTATAAAATAAAATAAAATAAGAAAATAAAAAGGAGAAAAAGGAGAAGGAAAGAGGAAGAGAAAAAAGTCAGAGAGAAAAGAAAGTGTATAAGAGAGAAAAGAGGAACAAAATATAGATGTCAGGAGACAACTCCAATAGAACAGTCACTAATCCCAATAAAGTCCAGCAACCAGTACCTAGAGATTAATGCAAATTGCAAATAGCAACTGGTATCGAGGGAGATGAGGGAAAAGAGAGGTAGAAAACAAAGAGAGCAAAAAGCAAAATAAAACAAGTAGAATAAACTAAAACAATCTCTCAAAAAATTTTTTTAAAAAATCGATATAATCACTTTTCAGGCAAATAGCAACAAAAGGACATAGAGAAAAAACAACTTTTTGGCTAGTGAAGACAAGAGGGGAGAGGTTTGTGTGGACTTTTAGTAGGGGATTTGAAATTAGATATATAAATGGGGTGAAATTTTAACCAGGTAAAGAGAAAAATAGGGAGAATCTAAAGTTGGAAAAGGGAAAGAGAAACAAGACAGCAAAATGGGGAAAGTTAGGAGGAAAGTGTTGGCATAAAGGTGGAGTTGAGTTGGAGTAAAATTATGCTAAAGGGAAGATGAAAATAGAATGTAGAACTCTAATCCCGAAATAAAATAAAGAGAAAACAAAATGACACTTTTTTTCCCCAAAACGGTAAAGTACTAGTAGTAAGTAATAATGCTAGTTTAAAACAAAAATGTAGTTATTATAAAGGTAAAATCAATTGATGCAGAAAGAAAAAAAATATTCTTTTAATTAAAATATGTGAAAATGAAAAATAAAGAATTAAAAATTAAGAAAAAGAAAAAAAAAGGAAAAAAAAAAGAAGAAGAAGAAAAATAGAATGGTCCTTCACTTCCACTATTATTCTGCTTGGCACTCCTGTTTCCCAGTAGGGGAGGTATTGCAGTTCCCTGTGTTCCCCTCTTGGTGTTTTAATCTCTTTCTTCTCTTGTGGTTATGCGAGAGTCAATTTGTGTGTCATCCATTGGGTGGCAGTGTTTCGGAATTGATCTCTGAGACAAAGCACAGGACCTCTCTAGGCTGTGCTCAGATCCTGCTACTCTGTGGTTTTCAAAACCAGTTTGTGGGGGTTTTGCAGCCTGGACACTGCAATAACTCCCAGGTTGTCCCTCTGCCCCAGAGAAAAAGAAAAAGTCGTTTTCCAGAGCTCCCCTCTGTCAACAGCTCAGAGGGTCTGCCTTCACACTCAGGGATCACGCCCTGACCACCTCTGCGGACCTCTCCAGAGGCAGCGGGTCTCTGCCCTGCGGGGGTAGGAGACCGCATCCTGGCCCAGGCGAAATCTGACCCTTCCCCCGCGCCACGTGGATCTCTGAATCCGCCGCCTGCACGTCTGTGCAGCCTGGGAAGCCGCGCTCTGGGTCCTGGCTGCTCTGTGGGTGCCTCTATATCAGCCGCAGCTTCCAGACCTCGGCAGACATCCACCTCCCCCTTAAGTCAGGCGCAATCTGACCTTTCCGTGTGCTCTGTGGATCTCTGGTTCCGCCGCGTGTCTGTGCCGATTGTAGAGTGGAGTTCTGGGTCCCCGGGTTCCTGGCTGCTCTGTGGGTGCCCAGCCGAAGGCTTCAGACCGCCGCAGACATCCACCTCCCACTGCAAGATGGCTCGGGCTCCGCGTTCGCGCTGGTGGCTCCGGTGGACAAAAACCCCGTGGCAGTGGGGCTGCCTGGCTTTGAGAGCCCCTTCCAGCAGTTCTCCGCCTTCCCCTGGAGGACAACTGACTCCTAGCTTGCCAACAAACACTCCCAATGCAACTCTCAGCCGCTCTCTCTCCCTCTGCCCAGCGACAAAGCTCCAGACGCATCCGTCTACTCCGCCGCCATTTTCTCCTCCCCCTACAATAACATTTTAAACTAATAAAAGTTCACCTTCAAATAACACTATTCTTCACAAGTAGTGAAAACGCCTTATAATAGGGTATTTCTAATTCTGTTTTTATGATATTTACTATTATTCATTTCACTTATGTATATGCAGTAATTAACCAATATATTGTGACTATTGTTATTTTAAACATTTATCTTTTAGATCAAGCCAATATTTTATATTGCTTTCAATTATTCCTCCAATATTCTTACTTTCTTTACATGCATACAAGTATCCAAGTTAATGACTATCAGTTTTCTTATGCCTGAAGAAAAACTTCTATTTCTTGCAGAACAGGACCACTGGCAATGGATTCCCTTAGTTTTGTTTTTTTGCTTGTTTGTTTGTTTGTTTGAGAAAGTATTTTTTCTTCAGTTGTGAAGGGAAAATTATGCTGGATATAAATTTCTAGGTTGGTGGGGTTTGTTTCTTTCATTACATATTTCACTGTATTTTCTTCTTTGCTGGCATGTTATCAGAGGAGTAAGCCATTATAATTCTTATATTTATTTCTTTATAAGTAAGGTATTTTTTAAATTTTATTTAGTTCCTTTAGATTTTTTCTTTAATTTTGCTTTTTTTGAAGTTTGAATATTTATATGCTTACATGCAGTAATTTTTTTATATTTCTTCTGCTCGGTGTTCTTTAAATTTCCTGAATCTATTGGCTGGGGTTTGTTATTTATTTTGAAAAGATTGTGGCCATTATTATTTCAAATATTTGTTTTCTATCCCATTCTTTATTTCTGTTCCTTCTGGTATACTAATGACCTATATGTTAAATCTTTTGCAATTGTCCCACAATTCTTAAATATTCATATTTTATTTTTCAATTTGAGAAATTTCTATAGATCCATGCTCATACTCTCTGATATTTTTCCTCAAGTGCATTGGGTTGGCTTTTGAAGCAATCAAATATATCATTTATTACTAAGATGATTTGATTTCTATCATTTCTTTTTAATTTTTTGTTAGAATTTATATTTCTGCTTACATTACCCATTTTCTTTTTTCAAAATATATTTTAATTGATTTCAGAGAGGAAGGCAGAGAGAGATGGAAACATCAATTATGAGAGAGAATCCTTGATCACCTGCCTCCTGCATGCCCCCTACTGGGGATCAAGCCCGCAAACCAGGTATGTGCCCTGCCAAGAAATTGAACCATGATGTGCTCAATCACTGAAATACACCAGCCAGACCCTATTTCTTCTTGCATGTTGTCTACTTTTCTGACTAAAGTCCCATCTTGGTGTTATTTTAAAATGGTGTTTATTTTAAATTTTCTGTCTCACATTTGGAACATATTTGTCATATCTATATTTTTTCTGATGTTTGCTTTATCTTCTGAGGCTGTGATGTTTTGTTTTTCCTATTTTTTTTGAATTAGATA
The DNA here is from genome assembly GCA_011751065.1 of Lasiurus cinereus. Classification (NCBI taxonomy): domain Eukaryota; kingdom Metazoa; phylum Chordata; class Mammalia; order Chiroptera; family Vespertilionidae; genus Lasiurus; species Lasiurus cinereus. The sequence continues at coordinate 4,513,863 of JAAGEH010000037.1, forward strand.
ATAGGAAGTGAAGTAAATATACATCTAGTATGAGGATGTATATTAATCTGGCTAGGAGTTGATCTTTCCTAAATTTTGGTTATACTTACAAGTTCCAGGGACTTTAAGTCCTCATTGTACTTAACCATTTTCTCTTCTCTTGACTTTGATAGAAGTGAGTCATAGAAGAAGTAAGCCAGTTGGGCTATATGGACTCATAAAATAAGTTGCAAAGGCAGAAGGGCTTTTAGAGGTATAAGTCTTGAAGGAAAAAAAAAAAGAGAGAGAGAGAAGAGAGGTGTGGGTGTGCTCCAGAGAGAGTATACCTGTAGAAAGAAGGTTATGGTGAAAGGCAAGGGCATGCTCTAGAAAAAGAGTGCACCAGTGTGCACTGTATTGATTGTCTTAAGGGGTTTAATCTGTTTCCAAAGGTGGGTATTTTAAAGAAGGTCTGGAATTGGCGGGATGGGGGTATGGATTTCGGTAGAATGTTCGTATGCTTTTCCAGGTGAGCCTTTTCAGGTTTGTGCTTTCTATTGATTAGTCAGTGTTAGGGTAGGTGGTCACTAGTCTTTGTAGCTGGTCGTGATGTTGGCCATCACATTGTATCATCTCGTTTTGCTACTTTTCTGGACCTGGAGCTGAAACACAGCTGAGGCCTAGATATTATCTCTATTTTGACCAAAATTCTGTCTCTGTAGGCAACAGATCCAAGACTTTGTTCCTAATATTATTTGATGTGGACAAAAAACTCATTGTCCTGAGGCCTTAATTTTTAAGGGAGTGGTCATGCAGCAGAGTCACATGAGGCTATTCTCCCTTGTTCCTCCTCTATGGAGTAAATTGCATTACTAGTGATATGTTAGAATAGAAAATGTCAGGGGAGGGTCCGATCGGCATGACCATTAATGTGAAAGGTCAGGGTGTCTAAAACACATGACCAGTGATATGCTAGGGGAAGAAAGGTCATCCTAGGGGCAAAGTCCTTCCTGAAAATTGTCCATTGCTAGATACCCAGAACTTTCCACCCTGGTAAACTTTCGTACCTGATTTATTGTTCCTACTCTGCTCCAGTCTGTCTAATTGTCTAGTATATCATTTCACCTTCAACGATTCTTGGCTCTGAATATTTGAAGGAATAGGGAGTATGGTCTCTTCTGACATTGCTTCCTGCTGAAAAGAGGTGGGGTTTTCCTTCAGAGCCAAGAAATCTTTGCTCTCTTGTCAGAGGCACTGAGGCTTGGGCACAAAAGGAGGTTGTGATGTAGAGCCCAATAATATTAAGCTTTATAACACAATTTGTCTCCACTAGGTTCCCTTCACCAACTTTGGATTTTCTTGATTTACTTCTCCTTAGAAAGAGTCTCTGTCTTATTGATCTTTTATTTTTAATATATTTTATTGATTTTTTTTTTTTTACAGAGAGGAAGGGAGAGGGATAGAGAGTTAGAAACATGGATCAGCTGCCTCCTGCACGACCCCTACTGGGGATGTGCTCGCAACCAAGGTACATGCCCTTGACCAGAATTGAACCTGGGACCTTTCAGTCCACAGGCCAACACTCTATCCACTGAGCCAAACCGGTTTTGGCTTATTGATCTTTTATTGGTAATCCATTATTGTGTTTCAGCCCTGTTGGTGATGTTATAAGATGAAGAGAGGAAAAACATTTTATATTCCTCCAATTAAATCACAGTATTGAAGTGGGTCAGTGTCTCTGCCTTTGACCTTCACAAGTGTTTTTTCTTATATAACTTTATTATTCCTGCTGATTAATTAAGGAAGACTAGGAGGACTGAAGAGAGAAGAATGTCCTTCTCTTTGTGGCTTTGAGATTACACCCTGGTAAAATCACTTTTGTGGCCCTTTGGTATAGAGAAAGTCTGGTGCATTTCACAAAAAGTATTTATCCCATCTCACTGCCACAGTCAAGAGGTAATCTTTCTCATTTCTTTACTGTGAGAATCTACTAAGATTCCTGAGATATAACACTAAAATATGTAAGACTATCACACCCAGAAGTTTCTCATACTCATTATAGGCCATGCTCAGCTTCCAGAAATTTATAAAACATTACTATTTAAGTAATCCCACACATTTGTGGCTCTAGTGGCTTCTGTTCGAGGTAAACAGATCTTGGCTCTGACCCTCTGAATTAACCTATGTCTTCAGATTCAAGGGTTGTGGTTATCCTTGCTACCTCAGTTCTATGATATGTCAAAAAAAAATTTCTGGCTTATCTTATAAGAACAAGAGTGATGATTTCTAAGCTTTTTTATATGTTAAAGCTGAAATTGAAGTCCTTCTTGCAACAGATTTTATAAATTGTTTATATTTTGCAAATCTAAATTACAAAACATGTTTACGCTCATCAAAAAGCATGTTCAAAACCAAGAGAAATCCCTTCCTATTAGAAAAAAATCCTCTTCCTATTTCAAAATGCCAGATAAAATATAGAGTATTTTGACATCCATAGCTCTAGAAATCATAAGAATGAATTGTGGCATTTTAGCATCAGAGAATTTTTAAGAAAAATAATTTATTTTCTAGGTTTCTATATAGTGAGACAAAATGTCAATTGTAGATAAGTATTGCCCTAACATTCTGAGAAGCATTATATTTAAGCTTTATATTTCTCTTTGACATTCCATCACCACATTAAATTTCATAGACTAAATTACTTTAGGAAGCAATACTACCCAGTCTGAGGTATGTATTTTAATCATTAAGGTATATTATTTCCTCATTAACATCCCTTGTTAAATAAGCTGTAAAAGATTTTGATAGCAACCACAAGAGAATTTATATATTTTTTAACTCAGAAACTGCCATAGAGGATAAAATTAATTTAAATTTGGCTTAATAAAACCACTGTTGCCGATGGTTAAAACCTAATAAAAAAGTCAATATATTTAGAAAGCCAAAATCACACAACTTTCTTAATAAAAAGTAAAATAAAATCACCAGGCAGTACCTTATGGAGCACTTTTTTTAAATAATTGATTAACCATGGCAATATATGTAACTGGATACCCCTCCCATGATAAAAGAGCTTGGTTGGAGAAATCAACATGCAATATTTCTGTATTCTGTTATTGAAAATCTGGATTACTTATGCATACCAAGTTATTTTATATTGTTTGACATCAATCAAGAACTATTTTCATCACATTTTTCTTTATTAAGTTTGTAGCACAAGCTGTCATTTAACTTTATGTATTCTGTTGCCTTATAAAAATAGGGAAATATAAGAATTTGGAGTCACTAGCATTGCTTTACACAAAACTCCTTATTTTATAGTGGTAAAAACTAAGATCCAGCTATATTAAATAATTATTTTATAAAGAGGAAGTATCAATTTTAATTAGAAGAGATTGACTATAATGAAACTGGTGAAACTATTTAAGAAAAAAATTAACTAATTAATGTCTCTGGAAATGATTCTGAAGATAAATACAAAATATATAAATATCTATTTTAACCAAAATTACTACCTCCCTTTTCCACCTTCCAGCTCAAGGAAACAGAGACTCCACTCCAGAATGTTGCAACCAACAACATAGTATTCTTTTTTCCAACAGTACGCAGATAAAGGGTATTTTTGTGTATATGTGTGTTTGTGTGGTTTTTTTTCCCCTAAGAAGAGTAGAATGTCAGCATTTCTCATCTTACCCCTGTGTACCTGTTGCTGAGGCTAAGACATGAATGGATAACTGAAATTGAGTGAGATACTTGCTTTTTTTATATACTTAGCCCTGACACATGAAACAGAGTCTCTAACATGGACACAGCACTTCTGAGAATCGTGAATCCTGATCATTCCTTTTCCAGCTTGGGGGATGGTAGTTTCATGTCAGGAGAGGCAAACTGAGAGTACTCTAGGCTTCTGCTCACCTCAGAGAGGGCTCATCTAATGAGTGTTAAAAGGTGATTGAAAGAAGGTGCAAGATAAATCTAAAGTGCAGGTCAGCTACTTTGAAGGTGAGAAACAGGAATAAGATAGCTAGGAGAAGCTTTGCTGGGGTCAAAACAAAAATCAAACACTAACATTAGAAACTATTTTTTTTTCAAAGGAGCCAAAATTTGATTTCATTCCTTTGTAAAACAATTTATTCCCAATTGCATTGTTGAAAACAATAGAGCAATCATCTGCAAATATTGGAATTTATCAAGTGGGTATAGTAAAGGAAAGAAAAAAAGAGTCCTTCAAAAACTGTTATCCCAGCATCACTGAAACTCTACTTAAAGCTGCTTATCAGAGGTTGAACACTATGGGAGGAAGGAGTCTTGATCTTACTAAAATAAGACAGTCAATCACTAAACAAATAAACACAGTAAGAAGCTCCTGGAGAGCAGTATTACCCAAAGTTGTTACAATATATTATGTAAAAGGTCCAGTTTACAGTAACAAATTATGAAACATGCAAAGAAAAAGGACAGTATACGTATCAACTAAAAGAAAAAACAGTTAATAGAACATGCCTGTGACAGTGGACAAGATGCCAGATTTATATGAAAAAGTCTGTAAAGTAGCCATTATAAACATACCATGAACTTAGGGGGGGGGGAAGCATAACAATAATGTTGCATCAAATAGAAAATAGCAATAAAAGATAGAAATTACAAAAAAATAACCAAATGACACTGATAGAGTTAAAAAGCATAATAACTAAAATAAAATGAAAAAATCAGTAGAGGGTTTTAATAGTAGAATTGAGCTGGCAAAAGAAAGAGTAAGCAAGCTTCAAATATATCTTTTCAATGGACACCATATGAACCAAAAATAGATGGAAGAAATAATTAAGAAAAATGAGATAAATGTGTACAGCATCAATTAAAAAATATTTATTATGGGATATAAGTGGACAATAAAAGCAAAAAAAAATGTTGGAAGGAATAATTGCTGAAAGCCTAGCAAATAATTTGCTGACAAACATTAACTTATATGTCTAAAAAAGCTAAGAAAAACAACTCTAAGATAAATACAAAGACACCAATAAATAGATAAAAAGAAAAATGCTGAAAGTCAAAGACAAGAAAAAGAAATCTTAAAAGGAGCAAAATAAAACTGACTCATTACTCACAAGGAAACTTCAATTAAGTTTAATAGCAGACTTCTCAATAGAAACAATGAAGACCAAAACACAAAGTGCTTAAAGGACAAAATTGTCAACCAAGAATTCTATATCTAGCAAAGCTATATTTTAAAAATGAGTATTAAATAGACTTTTCCAGATACAGAAAAACTGACAGAATGTATTGCTGGCAGAACTGCCTTACAAGAAATAATAAAAGAAGGTCTTCAGGCTGAAAGAAAGTATTCAAATAGTATTCAAATCTACATATAAAAAAAGGAAAGAACAATAAAAGTAATTATACTTTTATAAGAGAGTGTAGAGATGGAATTTTCTATCTTCAGAGACTTAAAAAACAATTGCATAAAATAATATGTATGTAATATATTACTTTTTGGCCTATAATGTATGAAAATTTAATACTATATGTATAATGTATTTATCAACAATAGCAAAATGGAGTTAAATGGGAACTAAGTTAAATTAGGCTATAGAAATGACCACAAGTGCATTAATTAAAACAATGTATTGCTATGTTTCTAAGATTAATAGATGTAACTCTATATAATAAAGAGCTAATATGCAAATGGTTGTCATGCCCTCATGACATCATGCTGTAATGGCTCAGACATTCAACATTGGGGATAGAGGAATGGGGCCCAGCCAAGCACAAATGAGCTCATGAAAGAGGAATGGGGACCAGCCAGGCTGCAGCCCAGGTGAGGGACAAGCTGCCTACTCCGCAGTCCCGGGTACCAGCAGCTGAACCTGTGGCATGTTTCCCAGGAGAGGTACAAGCCACCCACCCCATGGTCCTAGGTGCCTGTGGCTGTGGCCCGGACAAAGCCACCTGACCGTGGTCCCCTGTGGCTGTAGTGGGCCTGGGCAAAGCTGGCCAGAATCCTAGGTGCCTGCAGCCAGCCAGAAGGAGGGATGCCCGGGTTCCTGATACTGGCCAAAGGAGGGAATCCTAGGTCCCATGTGCTGGTCAAGGCAGAGGGAGTCAAGGGCAATCAGGCCAACAGGGGAGCAGTTAGGGGTAATCAGGCTGGTAGAGGAGCAGTTAGAGTCAATCAGGCAGGCAAGCAGAGGGTTTAGGGGTGATCAGGCAGGCAGGCGGGTGAGAGGTTAGGAGCCACTGGTCCCAGATTGTGAGAGGCAGTTGGACATTCACTGAGGGGTCCCATATTGGAGAGGATAGACTGAGGGACCCCCTGCCCATGCACAGATTTCATACACTGGGCCTCTAGTATCTATACTAATAAAAGATAATATGCTAATTAGACCGGCTTGACCAGCCATCTTCCTTCCAGACAAAGCCATGGTGGTGGGGACCAAGGCAGAGGCAGTTAGGGGTGATCAGACCAGCAGGGGAGAGTAGTTAGGAGTGAGATTAGGCCAGCAGGAGAGGATAGTGGGGCAACCAGGCAGGCAGGGGAGGGCATTTGGGGGCATTAGGCAGGCAGGCTGGTGAGTGGTTAAGAGCCAGTGGTCCTGGTTTGCAAGAGGGATATCTGACTGCTGATTTAGGCCCAATCCTGGATTGGAGAGGATGCAGGCTGGGCTCAGGGACACTCCCCTTTGTACAGATATCATGCACCAGGCCTCTAGTACATAATAGCAATGATGCAGGGAAAAAAGAAAAAGAGCTATATGGATGTAACATTAGTATATATCACTATAATTAAGGTAGTATAACTTGACAGCTGAATCAAATAAGTTAAGCTATATATAAACCCTAGACCACCCACTAAAAAATAAATATAATATAAAATTATTAAAGAAAAAAATGATACATTATAAAATATTCACTTAATATGAAATAAAGAAATAAAAGAGGAATAAAGGAATAAAATATATTATATATTTTATATATATAATATATATAATATATATGTATATATTATATATATATATAAAACAAGAAAGTAAAATAGTAAAAATAAATTCAACTATATCAATAATAACAATAAATATTAACAAATGAAATGATTCCATCAAAAGAGCTTGTTAGAATAGGCTAAGAAACATGATTGAACTATATCTCATACTTTAGATTTAAAGATACAAACAGATTGAAGGTAAAATTACATAAAAGATATATCATGCAAGTCAAATCATCAGGAAGATATAACAATTATAAAATATAAATGCATGTAATAGCAGAGCACCATAATAAAAGAAACAAAATTGACATAAATGAAAGGATAAGCAATTCAAATATAATAGTTGTAAACTTTAATATTCTACTTTCAATAATGAATAGAATAGCTAGACAGAAGATCAAGAGACTTTAATAATACTATAAATTAACTAGACCTAATCAGACATGAGAAGTATGATTTGGAAAAAAAAATTTTGAGCAATAGTTTTCAACAGTGGGCTTAAACTATTCAATAAACTATGTTATAAACAGATGTGTTGTCATCCAGGCTTTGTTGTTTCATTTATAGAGCACAGGAAGAGTAGCTTTAGCATGTTCTTTAGGACCTCAGGATGGTAAATGAACATTGACCTCAACTTAAAGTCACCAGCTGTATTAGCTTCTAACAAGAGAGTCAGCCTATTCTTTGAAGCCAGGCATTGATTTATCATCTCTAGCAATGAAAGTCCTAGATAGCATCTTTTCTAATATAAGACAATTTTGTCTGCAAAAACCTGTTTAGTGTAGCCACCTTCATTAATTATCTTGACTAGATCTTCTAGATAACTACTTCAGCTTCTACTTTAGCACTTGCTTCACCACCTTGCCCTTTTATGTTATGGGGATAGCTTCTTTCCTTAAACCTCATCAACCAACCTCTTCTAGCTTCAAACTTTCTTCTTCAGCTTCTTCAGTTTCTTCATCTCTTTCAGTCTTAATGGAATTGAAGAGAATTAGGAACCCGCTCCGAATTAGACTTTGGTTTAAGGGAATGTTGTGGCTGCTTTAATCTTCTATCCAGATCATTAAAACTTTTTCCATATAAGTGATAAGGATGCTTTATGTTTTTTGTTTTTTTTTATTATTCAAGTGTTCACTGAAGTAACACTTTTAATTTCTTTCAAGAACTTTTCTTTTGTATTCAAAACTTGACTTACTATTTGGTGCAACACTCCTAGCTTTTGTCCAATCTTGAATTTTGACTTGCCTTCCTCACTAAGTCATATTATTTCTAGCTTTTGATTTAAAGTGAGAGACATGTGACTCTTCTTACTTGAACAATTAAAGGTCATTGCAGGGTTATCAAATTGTCTAATTTCAATATTTTTGTGTCTCAGTGAATAGGGATGTCCAAGGAGATGGAAAGAACTGGGAGAACAGTTGACCAGTAAAGCACTCAGAGCATACACACCATTTATAAATTAAGTTCTGTCTTATATGGTTATGGTTTGTGGTGCCCCAAAACAATTATAATAGTAACATCAAATATTACTGATCACAGATCACAATATAAAGCATAATAATCTATTCTAATAAAAGCCTAGGTGGCCCTTGTGCCCTTATGCAATGTCCTCACATCATGACAAGATGGCCACCCCCATTGGTCACAAGATGACTTTCCCTATGTCATCACAAGATAGTTGTCACAAGATGGCCACCACAAGATTGCTGGCAAGGGAGGGCAGTTGTAGGTGACCAGATCAGCACTTGGGGGTGACCAGGTCTGCAGAAGCAGGCAGTTGAGGGCAATCGGGCTGTCAGGGGAGCAGTTATGCATCAATCAGGCCACTAGGGGAGCTTTTAGGGGGTGATCAGGCAGACAGGCAGAAAAGCAGTTAAGAGCCAGTGGTCCCAGATTAAGAAAGGGAGGTCTGAAGGGTGTCAGATTGGAGATGGTATAGGCTGGGCTTAAGGACACCCCCCCCATCAGTGTACAAATATCATGCACCGGGCCTATAGTCTTATATAATAAAAGCTTAATATGCTAAGTATCTGGTCATCCAGTCAGCCATTCAACCAATCAAAGCATAATATCCTAATGATATACTAAGGCCGCTCACCCATTCACTATGATTACCAGGGGGCAGACACTCCAACCAGTAGAATAGTTTAATGCTGAGGTCTGGCCAATCATGACTAAGCAAGACCAGCCAGACACACCCTGGAGTCCTCTCACAGTCCTTCCCTGGCTAGCCAATCCCACATCTCTCCCCAGCCCTGATCATGTTCCAGTGGGATCCTTCAGCCTGGCCTGTGCCCTCTCACATTTGGGTTGAGGGACGCTCCCCCAAGTGCATGAATTTCATGCACCAGGTCGCTAGTAATAATAATAAATTGAAATATTGTGGGAATTACCAAAGGGTGACACAGGGACACAAAGTGAGCAAGTTTTCTTGGAAAAATCATGCTGCTAGACTTCTTTGACACAAGGTTGTCACAATCATCAATTTGTAAAAAATTCAGTATCTGTACTAAAGCACAGTAAAGTTAAGCACAAGAAAATGAGGTATGCCTGAATAAAATACTATTCAGCCATCAAAAGAATAAACTTATTGTTACATGCTCTAACATAGATGAACCTTAAAAACATTATGGAATTTGGGGAAAAAATTGTGGCGGAATAGATGGATGTGTCTCGAGCCTTCTTCCTGAGCAGAGAGAACAGCTGAGGGTCGCATAGGGAGAGTCTGTTGGCAATTCAAGAGAAACTATACACCAGGAGAAGGTGGGAGAGAGTGGGATGGGGCTCCCCTAACTGGGCAACTCCCACAGCTACCTGGTTCCCTGCCTGAACTGCCAACTCAGACACAAAGACTGCACCATCTTGAAGTGGAAAGTGGATGTTTACAGAGGCCTGAAGATCTACAGCACTCACCAAACAGCTCCAAGCCCCAGAACACTGCTCCACAATTGGCCACTCAAACACTTGGATTCAGAGGACTCCACACATCAGACAGAAAAGTCAGATTTCGCCTGGGATAAGGTGAGGTCTCTGGTTGCACAGAACAGAAAGGCGTGCACACTGGGAGCTGGAGGACTGGGAGAAATCTCCACCTAGAGAAATATGTGGCTACTGGGCAGAGCACAACCCCTGATTGTGGAAGGGGGTTCTCATAGCTGTTAACAGAGGGGAGCTCTAGAAAGCAACCCATTTTGATCTGAGGCAGAAGGACAGCCTGGGAGTTATTAAAGTGTCCCAGCTGCTTGAATAGAAGTGGGAAAGGGGGAGTGCATAGACTGCACTCTTTCCTCTTCAGACCCTGCCTTCTGATTGCTAAGCCCAATACATAGGATCACCCAATTGGGGATATTCTAAGAGACTGCAGGGGAAAGTTGTTTTTCTGGAACCTGGAGATCAGAGTGTAGAATAACTATCAGAGGAACCAGCTCTGGGGCAACCAACTCCCACAAACCTGCATAGAGTGCCACAGAGAAGGCGGGATCTGAGCACAGGCTAGAGAGGACCTATAGTCTCAGAGGTCAATTCCAAAACACTGCCACCCAGGATGACTCACAAATTGACTCTTGCATAATCACAAAAGAATAAAGAGATTAAGACACACAGCCTGCTTAAAAACCAGGACTGGCTTACAACTCTTGAGCAGCAGTGGAACGCAAGGAACTGCAATACCGTCCCAACTGGGAATCAGGTGTGCCAAACAGAACAATAGAGGAAGTGAATGACCTCCACTACTACACATTCTATTCCTTTATTTTTAATTATTTATCTTTATTTTTTTTATTTTTTCATCTTTCAATTTAAAAAACTATTATTTCTTTTTTCTTCAATTGATTTTGCCTTTTTAATTATTACATTTTTATTTTCAACCAATATTATTACTACTACTATTTTACCTTTTTGGAAATAAGAGGTGTCATTTTATTTTCTCTTTATTTTACTTTGGGATTAGAGTTCTACATTCTATTTTCATCTTTCCTTTAGCATAATTTTACTCTATCTCAACTCTACCTTTATGCCAACAATCTCTTCCTAACTTTTCCCATTTTGTTGTCTTATTTCTCTTAAACTTTTCCTACTTTAGATTTGCCCAATTCGTTCTTTGTACCCAGTTAAAATTTCAACCCACTTATATATCTAATTTTGAATCCCGTGCTTCAATCAAAATTGAAGGTGAAATCAGGAGCTTCACAGACAAAAAAGGACTAAGGGAATTTATTACCAGCAAATCAGCAACGCAAGAAATGTTAGATGGTCTGCTGTAAAAATAGATATAGGAAGCAAACAAGGAACACAGGGGTAAAGGATAAAAATGGTGACAGATAAGTACTTATGAATAATAACTTTAAATGTAAATAGATTAAATGCTCCAATCAAAAGACATAGAGTAATGGATTGGATAAGAAAACATGACCCATATATATCTGCTGTCTACAAAAAAGCCACCTCAGAAAAGGAGATGCATGCAGACTGAGGGTGAAGGAATGGAAAAGGGATTTTCATGCAAATGGAAATGAAAAAAAAAAGCTGGGGTTGTAATACTTATTTCTGACAAAGTAGAATTCAAAGTGAAGAACATAACAAGAGATAAGGAAGGCCACTGCATAATACTAAAGGAAGCAATTCAACAAGAATAAATAACACTGGTAAACACGTACGTACCCAAGACAGGAGCACCCAAATGCATGAAAAATATTCTGAAGGATATCATGGGATGGATTGACAAAATACAATCACAGTAGGAAACTACAGTACCCCACTGTGACCATTGGACAAATCCTCTAACAAAAAATCGGCAAAGAAAGATCAATCCTCAATGACTTACTAGACCAGATGGAATTAACTGACGTCTTCAGAATATTTCACCCCAAAGCCACAGAATATACATTCTTCTCAGGTGCACATGGGTCATTTTCAAAGATAGACCATATGTGGGGTCATAGGCAAAGTTTCTTCAAATTCAAGAAGATAGAAATCCTATCAAACTTTTTCTCAGATCACAGTGGCATAAAACTGGAAATCAACTAAAATAAAAACAATACAAACAAATCAAACACATGGAGACTAAACAGTATACTATTAAACAATGACTGGGTAACCAGAGAGATCAAGGAATAAATAAAAAACATCACGGCAAAATTTGACAATGATAACACAACAATACAAAATTTATGGGACAGAGTGAACTTCTCTCTTCTCTTTTAGAGAGAAGTTCATAGCTCTACAAGCCTACAGCAAAAATGACAAACAATGTAATAAATTACCTAAACCTACAACTCAAAGAGCTAGAAAGAGAGCAACTAGAAAAAGCCCAGTGTAAGCAGAAGGAAGGAAATAGTAAAGATCAGAGTGGAGATAAACAACATGGAGACCAAAGAAACAATTCAAAAGATCAACAAAACCAAAAGCTGGTTCATTGAAAGGATAAAGAAGATTGATGGACCTCTAGCCAGGCTCACCAAGAAGCAAAGAGAGAAGACCCAAATTAACAAAATCAGAAACGAAAGAGGAGAAATAACAACAGACCCTGCCAAAATACAAAGAATTGTTAAAAAATACTATGAACAACTCTATTCCAACAACCTGGACAATCTTCAGAAAATTGACATATCCTTAGAAAAATATAACCTACCAAAATCCAATCAGGAAAAATATAAACATCTCAATAGGCCAATAAATAAGGAAGAAATTGAAGCAGTCATCAAAAAGCTTCCAGCAAACAAAAGCCCGGAAACAGATGCCTACACAGGAGAGTTTTACAAAACATTTAAGGAAGAATTAAAACTTATCCTCCTCAGATTATTACAACAAATTCAAAAAGGAGGAACACTTCCAAACACCTCCTATGCAGTCAGCATCAACCTAATACCATAACCAGATAAAGAAAACACAATAAAAGGAATTGTAGGACAATATTCCTCATGAATATAGATGCCAAAATCCTCTACAAAATTCTAGAAAATGGGATCCAGCAGTACATCAGAAAGATCATACATTATAACCAAATAGGATTTATCCAAGGAGTGCAAGGATGGTACAATATAGGCAAATCAATAAACATGATACATCAGATAAACAAAATAAGAGATAAAAATCACATGGTCATATTAATGGATGCAGAAAAAGCATTTGATAAAATCCAACACCCTTTCTTGATAAAAACTCTCAGCAATGTGGGACTAGAAGGATCATACCTCAACATCATAAAAGCCACATATGATAAACCCATAGCTAACATCATACTCAATGGACATCAACTAAAACCATTTCCCCTAAGAATAGGAAGAAGACAGGGATGCCCAATCTCACCACTCCTGTTAGACATAGTACTGGAAGAATTAGCCATTGCATTTAGACAAGAAGAAGAAATAAAAAGCATCTAAATTGGAAAAGGACAAGTAAAGCTGTCCTTATGTGCAGATGACATGATACTGTACTTAAAAAACCCAAAAGACTCCATCAAAAAAAACTAATAGACTTAATAAATGAATTCAGCAAAGTAGCAGGATACAAAAGTAATGCCAAGAAATCTATGGCATTTCTATACACTAATAGTGAAATTACAGAAAGAAGGACTAATAAAGCAATTCCATTTACCATGGCACCAAAAAAATTAAGATACCTAGGAATAAACATAACTAATGGGGTAAAAGACCTATATGTAGAAAATTACAGGACACTGAAAAAAGAGATAGAATATGTAAACAGATGGAAGAGCATACCATGCTCATGGATTGGGAGAATCAACATCATTAAAATGTCCATACTACCCAAAGAAATCTATAAATTCAATGCACTACCCATTAAAATACCAACGGCATTTCACAGACCTAGAAATAACTCTACAAAGATTCATCTGGAACAAAAAATGACCCCAAATATCCACAGAAATCCTAAGAAAGAAGAATAAAATAGGTGGGATATCAATACCAGATTTCAAGCTACATTACAAAGCAACTGTTTTCAAAACAGCCTGGTACTGGCACAAGGACAGAAACATAGACCAATGGAATAGAATAGAGAATCCAAATATTGTCCTAAACCCTATGCTCAATATTTGACAAAGGAGGCATGAACATACAATAGAGTCAAGACAGTCTCTTCAATAAATGGTGTTGAGAAAATTGGACAGATACATGCAAAAATTGAAACTATACCACCAACTTACACCATAAACAAAAATAAACCCCAAATGGATACAGGATTTAAACATAAGACAGGAATCCATAAAAATACTAGAGGAATCCACAGGCAGCACAATTTCAGACATATGCCAAAAGAACTTCTTCACCTAGGGCATTGGAAGGTAAAGAAAAAATAAACAAATGGGAAAATAAACAAAATAAAAAGCTTTTGCACAGCAAAAGAAACCATCAACAAAACAACAAAAAAGCCCACTCTATGGGAGAACATGTTTGCCAATATCATCACTGATAAAGTTTTAATCTCCAACATCTATAGCCAACTTATACAACTTAATAAAAGGAAGATAAATGATCCAATTAAAAAAATGAGCAATGAACCTAAATAGTTCCTTTTCAAAAGACTACAGAAGGAGGGCCAAGAAAGACATGAAAACATACTCAAAGTTACTAATTATCTTAGAGATGCAAATCAAAACAGCAATGTGATACCATCTCACACCTGTCAGAAAGGCAATCATCAACAAACGACAAGTGTTGGCCAGGATGGGGAGAAAAGAGAAACCTCGTGCACTGCTGGTGGGAATGCAGACTGGTACAGCCATTGCGGAGAACAGTATGGAGTTTCCTCAAAAAAACAGAAATGGAACTCCCGTTTGACCCAGCAATCTCACTCTGAGGAATATATCCTAAGAAACCAGAAACACCAATCAGAAAGGATTTATGCACTCCTATGTTCATAGCAGCACAATTTACAATAGCTAAGATTTGGAAACAACCTAGGTGCCTATCCGGAGATGAGTGGATCAGAAAATTATGGTACCTCTACACAGTGGAATATTATGCCGCCATCAAAAAGAAGGAATTCTTACCATTTGTAGCAATCTGGATGGAACTGGAGAGCATCATGCTAAGTGCAATAAACCAGTCAATGAAGGAAAAATACCTGATGATCTCACTCATTTTTGGAAATAAATAACATTATAAACTGATGAACAAAAAGATTGATACATAGACTGTCAAACTACAGTGGGAGGTTAGGGCGAGGTGGGGTAAATAATAGATCAACCAAAGGACTTTTATTCATGCTTATAAGCATAATCAGTGAACACAAGACACGGGGGAGTTAGGGTATGTCTGGGATGGTTGGCAATGAGAAGATATGTTTATATGTAATACATTAATAAAAAAAATTAAAAATAAAATGCAGAAGAAATAAAAAACACAGATATTATGATGAATGAAAGAAACGAGTCTCAGAAAAACACATACTATATTTTAATCATATTAAATGTCCAGAAACTTTAAATCTCTATAGATGGAAGGTATAATAGTGATGACTTAAGTTTGAGGAAGGACAAAGGTTAGGGAGTGATCCTTCAAGTTATGAGGTTTCTTTTTGAAGTGATGAAGATATTCTAAACTTTACTGTGGTGATGATTACACATACCTGAATATACTAAAAATCATTGAATTTTACATTTTAAGTGTTCCTACTATATGATACATAAATTATATCTCAATAAAGTTGCTAAAATGATCACATAGGAATTTTTAACTATTGAGGTAGGCAAGTGTTAATCCTGTCAATTGTTGTTAAAAAACTCTGAGTCTTGGTCAAGTGCAAGGTATAAGAATGGTAACAATCATAGCTATTCCTTTCAGGAAATTTTGCCCACTCCCAGTTAGGTCTGTGACACTCTTCAGTGCAGAGGTAGTGTAGCCCTCCTACAGGACATGAATATAAGTCTCATTGTTAGATTTTCATAGCATATGGATCCTGCTCAAATGCTCTTTAAAAATTCAAGAGTAAAACTACTGATTCCCAAGTTCTGTCAAAGCCTATTGAAGCCAGTTGATAATTAAAACTAACAGAATAAGGCAGAGTTGGCAAACTTTTTTTGTAAAGACCACATTGTAAATGTTTTAGGGTCTGTGGACTATACAGTCTCTGGACTAAGCTCTTCAATCATATCATGAAAACAGGCCAATGAGTTGTATGTATATTTGTATAAGATAACCTACAAAATAGGAGAAAATTCAAACCATATATATGATAAGTAATATATAAGGAACTCCGTTTTATTTAAATATTTTTGGTTGTTATTTTTTGTTTAATATATTTTTATTGATTTCAGAGTGGAATCGAGAGGAAGAGAGAGAAACACTCTCTCTATCAATGATGAGATTCATTGATGGGCTGCTTCCTACCTACACTTCTCCCACTGGGAATTGAGCCCATAACCTTGGCATGTTCCTTCACTGGGAATCAAACTATAAACTGGGTGGGCTAAATGTTAAAAGATATGCTAACTTTCTACAGCCCTGGTTGATGTGGCTCAATAGTTAGTGTGTTGGCTACAAGCACTGAAGTATCACATGTTGGATTCCAGGTCAAGGGCACAGTACCTGGGTTACTGGTCCATCCCTGGCCAAGTGGAGAGTGTGCAGGAAGCAACCAGTTGACCTCTCTCTCTCTCTCTCTCTCTCTCTCTCTCTCTCTCTCTCTCTCTCTCTCCCCTCCTTCCCTTCCTCTTTCACTCTCTCTAAAAATCAATAAAAAATATCCTCAGCAGAGGATTAACAAAAAATAATGATAATTGTCTACATGGTGATACATTGTGATAAAGTGTTGATGGACTCCATGAATGACAGATCACATTAAACAATATGAAATATAGATCCTAACCAGTTTGGCTCAGTGGATAGAGCATCCGCCTGCGGACTGAAGGGTCCCAGGTTCAATTCCAGTCAAAGACATGTACCTTGGTTGCAGGCACATCCCCAGTAGAAGGTGCGCAGGAAGCAGCTGATCGATGTTTCTCTATCATCGATGTTTCTAACTCTCTATCCCTCTCCCTTCCTCTCTGTAAAAAACCCATGAATTAATATTTTTTAAACATTTAAAATATATATATGAAATATACCCTGGCTGGTGTGGCTCAGTTGGTTGGAGCCTCATCCAGTGCACCAGAAGGTCGCTGGTTCCATTCCCAGTCAGGAAACATAACTGGGTTTCAGTTAGATCCCTGTTCAAGGTGCATTTGGGAAGCAATAGACCAATGTGTCTCTCTCACATCAGTGTTGGGTTTTTTTTTCTCTGTCTTCCTCCTTCTCTGGAATCTATTTAAAAAATAATGAAATATGTTAACATACAAATAAACAAATGGAGAAGGTCTAAAACATTTATACGAAGGTGATATTATGTAAGTAAGTGGAGTGGTATGTGATTTTCTTTTATTCAGTTACTATTATCCTATATTTATTTGGTTAGCTTGGATTGCTTTGGACATAATTTAAAATTTAAACCATAACCATAAAAGTATACTGAGTGCCCAGATTATTATGACCACCTGACGTTTGTAGGCAAATTAGTCGTACACTGCATCCTATGGGATATGGAATCCGAAGGCCTGTTTGAACACATTTGCTGTCTGCAGTTACCAAGATAAAATGTCTCCAATTCGCACAGGAACACAAGGATTGGACAGTGGAATACTGTAAAAAAGTCATGTGGTCGGATGAATCACATTTTCTGTTGCATCATGCAGATGGCAGAGTGAGAATTTGGCGGAAACATCATGAAAGCATACACCCCAC
Source organism: Lasiurus cinereus (assembly GCA_011751065.1). Classification (NCBI taxonomy): domain Eukaryota; kingdom Metazoa; phylum Chordata; class Mammalia; order Chiroptera; family Vespertilionidae; genus Lasiurus; species Lasiurus cinereus. The sequence goes on from JAAGEH010000037.1 coordinate 4,531,542, forward strand.
ATACATGAGTACAAACCTTCAAGCTAGAGGGGGCAATGTTATGGTTTGGGGTATGTTTTCCTGGAGTGATTTGGGCTCTTTAATTCATGTGGGACTCTCCCCCAAGTGCGTGAATTTCATGTGGGACTCTCCCCCAAGTGCATGAATAGCACAATATACCTAAGTATCATTGTTGATAAAGTTCATCCTATCATGTTGATGGTGTATCCCAATGGAGATGGCTTCTTCCAACAAGACAATGTGCCATGCCACGGTGCTCATATTGTGCAGGAGTGGTTTCAAGAACATGAGGGAGACTTTACCTTGCTTAGGTGGCCTCCACAATCACCAGATCTCAATCCAATTGAGCTTTTGTGGGACAAAGTTAAAAGAGCCATCAGGCAGCATTCCACAACCATCAAATGCCACAGAATTAGCAGTGCTATTCATCAGGCATGGGGTCTGATTTCTAGCATCACCTTCAACATCTTGTGGAGTCAATGCCAAGATGAATCACGGTAGTATTGAAGGCAAAAGGTGGCCCAAAAAAAACTGATGGGGTGGTTATAATAATCTGGCCACTCAGTGTATGTTATTGTTGAGATAATTAGAAAAAGAGCTAACAGTCAATAAATTGAATTATGATTTTGAATGCTCTGTTAACCCTGGTAGTAGTGATGTGCGATGGGGCTGACATAATTTCCTAAAAACAAACAAACAAACAAAAAACAAAAAAAAAAAGATAGGTTGCCTTTATTTTACCAAAAGATTTAGGCATAATTTATGTAGCTATATATTCATTTATTTGCCTAATAGCATATGTTTAGTATATTAAACCAAAATTGGAAACTCAGACTCAGTTTGAAACTAGCACCAAATTATTTGTCATGTATTTTCAAGGAAAGAAAAAAATTCCATTAGTTGTGTATTTTGAAATTCAAAAGTCAAACAAGTAGAAATGTATAAAAAGGTGCATGCATAAGCTTCTGAATTTTAAAGCATTTCTCATAATTTTCTCTTGTGACAGAAAAAAATTCTGAAAAATCTAGTCACTTCCCTGTTTCTTTTTAGTTGTTTATGTGAAATGCAGTAATTGCTCTGTCAACTAGCAGCCAAAAAGGGAGCACTCTCCCAGCTTTGCTGCTATTTTCTGACTGGTAAGCACTGGTAAGGCTGCATGCTGATGATTTCAGAAAAAGGTTGTGTGGATTTGTTGACTTGACAAGCTTTACTAGTGGTGATCTTGTTAATCTCAAGGAGGCAATAATTAAATGATCTGGAGATAGTTAGCTCACTGTTTGAAAAAGGAGTCAGACTAAGAAAAAGCAAAGTTAATAAATTTAACTGCTTCTTCTAATCGGCCTTACTAATGAGTTTTGGAGAGGGCTTGCCATTCATCTCAATGCTACTGTTACTCTTACTACAAGACTTCTAAAACTGATGCTCAGAGGAACATAGTTAGTAGGCCTTAATAAAAAGAGTCCATTTACAAATAAGTTTGGGAGATTCTAGCTTATTGTTTTATTTTCTTGTGTTTTGTTTTATTTTCTTGTGTTTTGTTTTATTTTATCCCCACAGAACATCTCAGGTCCTTGAATAATATATTATAGTACATTGTCAATTTCCAATGTGAAAGACAGGATGCTGTATTTCTCATACTTTGTTAGGGAACTCTTAAGCAATCCATCTACTTGCCTAATTAGAGCATGCATCTTACTGTATTATATTTCTTTGTATCATCAATAAACAGTGAAAATTATTTCTTCACATTATTTCTTCAAAACCTAGCACGAGTAGGCAATCAGTAAGAATTTGTTAAATTGTAACCATAGGATATGTCATCCACAAAAGTTCTTCCTTAAAACACCAAGGTTTAATTTGGTACCTTTATTATGGGTTCACATAAAACATAAAACGTATCATAAAATATATCACAACATACGGTGATCTATACTAATAACAGGGTAATTTGCTAATTAGACTGAATTGACTAGATGTCTTACAGACATCTTTATGGACAAAGCCACATTGGCAGGGGCTGAGGCAGAGGTGGTTAGGGGCAATGAGGCCTGCAGGCAGAACAGTTAGGGGTGATCAAGCCAGCAGGGGAGAGTGGTTAGGGGCAATTGGGTGGCAGGGGCATTCTGTTAGGGGTGACCGGGCTGGCAGGGGAGACCAGTTAGGAGCCAGCAGTCCTGGATTGTGAGATGGATGTCCGACTCCAAAGGGGTCCCAGATTGGAGAGGGTGCAGGCTGGGCTGAAAGATCTTCCCCATGCACAAATTTCATGCACCAGGCCTCTAGTTTTATAACAATAATCAGGATTTATTAAGCATTTACTACATGCTAGACATTGTGCTAAATAATTTATCTGTCATATCTCCTTTAATTTAGTTCTCACAATGACCCTGTGAATTAGTACTATTTTTATTATACTAGATGACCGGTGTATGAAAATTCATGCACTGGATGGGGGGTCCCTCAGCCCTGCTTGCCTCCCCTCACAGTCCGGGAGCCCTTAGGGGCAAGACACAACCTATTGATCAGGGGAAGGCAATGCCCCCATCACACCTCTGCTGCTACCATAACCGGCAGTGCAAGCCTTTGTCAGCCCTGGTTACCTGAGCCTCAAGTGGCCCTGGGTGGCTGGGCAGCCACCATCTGAAGCTTGCCTGTACCTCAGGCTGGCCCTGGGTGGCAGGGCAGCTGACATCCAAGGCTTGCCTGTGCCTCAGGCCAGCCCTGGGTGGCTGGGGGGGTCTGAGGGGATGGGAATCATCCACTTGTGTCTGTGGGTGCCACCATCTTTTTGAGGGTGTGGCAGTCAATTAGCATATTCATCCTTATTTGCTGTGGGCAGCAGCATCTTTGTGAGTGTGTGGCAGTCAATTAGGATATTTCCTCTTTATTAGATAGTATTTTAAGGTGAAGGAGTGGGCATAAAAGGGTTAAGCATATTGTCCAGGGTCACACAGAAAATACCAAAGCTTGATTTTTAACCCATGTAATTTGTCTTCAGATGTCATTCTATTAACCAGTATGCTGTACTTCTCGCACATTTGCTTCTGTTTATAACGCCAAACTGTCAGAAAATTCTTAGGAGCAGATATTATATCCTCTTCCCATCACCTACTATGATATATAGTAGCAGCTCAATAAATTTTCTGTATAAATGAGTGAATGACATAAAGTGAAATTCAGATTAGTGTTTCGTGTGAGTTCAAATATATTATTATTCCAGAAAATGAAAATATAGCCTATCAATTTACACTTGGTACTCATATCATTTTTAATTATATATATGGACTAGAGGCCCAGTGCACAAAATTCATGAACAGGGGTAGGAGTACCCTCAGCCCAGGCTGCAATCTATCCAATCTGGGACCACTTAAGAGATGTCTGACTGCCAGTTTAGGCCAGCCTGGTCATCCCTTACTGTTCCCCATGCCCACCTGGCTGCCCCAACTGCCCCCTCTGCTGGCCTGGTCCCCCCAACTGCCCTCCCCTGCCAGCCTGGTCACCCCATGCAGACTGCTGTTCAATAAGTTTGGTCGTCCCTCACTAAGCTCCCTGCCAGCCTGGTTGTAGGGTGTGAGGGTCAATTTGCATATTACCTCTTTATTATGTAAGATAAGTATCATTAAAAAATATAGCTAAGTGCCTGACTGGCATTGCTCAATGGTTGAGTGTCAACTTATGAACCAGGAATTCACAGTTTGATTCCTGGTCAGAGTACATGCTCAGATTTCAGGCTTGATCCCCAGTGGGGGGCATGGAGGAGGTAAGCAATCAATGATTCTCTCTCATCATTGATGTTTCTATCTCTATATCCCTCTCCCTTCCTCCCTGAAATCAATAAAAACATATTTTAAAAATATAGCAAAGATATGCAGCTTAGAACCTTACAAAAAAAATTAACATGTTTGCTTTCATCCAGCATAGGAAGAGTATTGTTACTTCTACATACATCTTTTACCCCTTTTTTTCTTTTTTTTTAATTTAAATACTTTATTGTTGGAAGTATTACATGTTTCCTTTTTCCCCCATTGACCTCTCCCAGGCCATCCCCACCCGTCAGCACATGCCCTCACCTCCCCTACTGTCTGTGTCCATTGGTTATGCTTATAAGCATGCATTCAAGTCCTTTGGTTGATCTCTTACCCTCCCCACCCCATCTTCCCCTGTCTTTCCTCTGAGGTTTGGTGGTGTGTTCAATGTCTCTATGCTTCTGGATCTATTTTTGTTCAGCAGTGTACATTCTTCATTATATTCCATTAGTAGTGAGATCATTTGATACTCATCTTTTTTCTGACTGGCTTATTTTGCATAGCAGAATGCTCTCCATATCTATCCATGCTGTTGCAAATGATAAGAGTTCTTTCTTTTTTACAGCAGTATAGTATTTCATTGTGCAGTTGTAGCATCATTTTTAATCCAATCATCTGCTGATGGGCACTAAGCTGTTTCCAAATATTAGCTATTGTAAATTGTGCTGCTATGAACATAGGGGTGCATATATCCTTTCTGATAGGTGTTTCTGAGTTCTTGGAATATATTACTAGAAGTGGTATTACTGGGTCAAATGGCAGTTCCATTTTTAGTTTTGTGAGGAAATTCCATACTATTTTCCAGAGTGACTGCACCAGTCTGCATTCCCACCAGCATTGTATAAGGGTTCCTTTTCTCTGCATCCTTGCCAACAGTTGACATTTGTTTATTTATTGCTGATAGCCATTCTGACAGGTGTGAGATGGTACCACATTGTTGTTTTGATTTGCATCCCTCAGATGATTAGTTACTTTGACATATGTCTCTTGGCCTTCTGTGTGTCCACTTTACAAAAGTATCTATTTAGGTCCATTGTCCATTTTTTAAATTGGGTTGTTTATCTTCCTTATATTAAGTTTTATAAGTTCCCTATATATTTTGGAAATTAAACCCTTACTAGATGTCACATTGGCAAATATGTTCTCCCATACAGCTTTCTTGTTGTTTTGTTGATGGTTTATTTTTCTATGAAGAAGCTTTTTATTTTGATGTAGTCCCATTTGTTTATTTTCTCCTTAGTTTATATTGTCCTAAGAGATGGGTCTGTAACGTATTACTATGAGATATGTCTGATATTTTGCTGCCTATGGATTCTTCTAATATGTTTATGGTTTTCCATCTTATATTTAAGTCTTTTATCCATTTTGTGTTTATTTATGTGTATGGTGCCAGCTGGTGATCTAGTTTCATTTTGGACATCTATCTGTCCAATTTTTCCAACACCATTTATTGAAGAGACTGTCTTGCCTCCTTTGTCAAATATTAATTGAGCAGAATGACTTGAGATGATTTCTGGGTTCTCTGTTCTGTTCCATTGGTCTATATGTGTGTTCTTGTGCCAGTGGCTTGGTAAAATACCTGGTTGGTATTTTAATGAGGATTGCATTGAATCTATAGATTGCATTGGGTAGGATGGACATTTTAATTATGTTGATTCTACCAATCCATGAAAACAGTATATTCTTCCACTTTTTTATATTTTCACTATCTTTTTTTGTAATGTCCTGTAGTTTTCTGAGTAGAGGTCTTTTACCTCCTTAGTTAAGTTTAATCCTACGTATCTTAATTTTCTTGGTGCAATGACAAATGGGGTTGTTTTGTTGTTGTTGTTTCTCTTTCTGTGAGTTCATTATTGGTGTATAAAATGCTATAGATTTCTGGGTGTTAATTTTGTATCCTACTACCTTGATGAATTCACTTATTAAATCTAGTTTGTTTTTTTGAGTCTTTAGAGTTTTTATATACAATATTATGCCATCTATGAATAATGACAGTTTTACCTCTTTTCAGTTTGGATACATTTTATTTCTTCTTTTTGTCTGATCAAATGGCTGGTACTTCCAATACTGTCATACAGGAGTGGTGAAAGTGGGCATCCCTGTCTTGTTCCTGTTATTAAGGGAAATGGTTTTAGTTTTTGCCTGTTGAGTATGATCTTGGCTATAGGTTTGTCATATTATGCTTCTGTTATGTTGAGGAATGATCCCTTTATTACCACTTTGCTGAGAGTTTCCATCAAAAATGGTGTTGGATTTTTCAAATGCTTTTTCTGCATCAATTGGTATGATCATGTGTTTTTTTTTCAATTTGTTTACATGATGTATCACATTTATTGATTTGTGGTTATTGTACCAGCCTTGCATCCCTGGAATAAATCCCACTAGGTCATGGTGTATGATATTTTTAATGCAATGATGGATCTGATTTTCTAAAATTTTGTTGAGGATTTAACCATCTTTGTTCATCAGGGATATTGGCCTACAAAAAAAAAAGAAAGAAAGAAAGAAAGAAAGAAAGAAAGAAAGAAAGAAAGAAACTAAACCACCAACTTACACCATATACAAAAATAAACTCAAAATGAATAAAGGACTTAAATATAAGATGGGAAACCATAAAAATCTTAGAAGAATTCACAGACAGCAAAACTTCAGACATATGCCAAAGCAATAGCTTCACTGATATAGCTCCTAAGGCAATGGAAAATAAAGAAAAAATAAACAAATGGAACTACATCAAAATAAAAAGCTATGCACAGCAAAAGAAATCATCAACAAAACAATAAGAAAGCCCACTGCATGGAAGAACATATTTGCCAATATTATCTCCAATAAAGGTTTAATCTCCAACATTTGCAGGGAATTCTTACAACTTAACCAAAGGAAGAAAAACAACCCTCACACCCCCCCCCAAAAAAAATGGGCAATGGACCTAACTAGATATTTATTGAAAGAAGACATACAGAAGGCCAAGAGACATATGAAAACGCTAGGGGCCCAGTGCATAAATTTGTGCACCATGAAAGAAACTGTTGGCTGTGAGACTGTGATAGGCACAGGAGCAGGTCTTGGGCCATTCTTTGTACCCCCACTGGGACCCTCCCACTGTGACCCCTGATCCTCTGTCTACTGGCAGCCCCACTCCCATCACCACCAGTCCCATGCACTGATGGCACTGGACCTGCTTGCATCTGTTGTCAGTGCAGACTGATTGGGCCAGCACTAGCAGTGGGTACAAGCAGTGGCTGCAGCCCTGGCTGCAGGTTCAAGCACAGTTTGTAATGGCAAGGGGTGCTAGTGGGGCTGGCACTGGCAGCAAGTGCAAGTGCTGGGCATATAGGAGCAAAGAATTTTCAGTAATCACCAGAGGCTCTCCCCCATGACAGCGACTGGCACCCCGCCTTTGTCTGATAACCACCATCACCTGCTCCACCATCCCACCACAGCCAAAGCCCACCATGTTCCGCACACACTCCCTGGTGGTCAGTGTATATCATAGCAACCAGTTGTTCATTTGTTCTGTTATTCCACCGTTCGGTCTATTTGCATATTAGCCTTTTATTATATAGGATGCTTAAAGTCACTAATCATTCAAGAGATGCAAATCAAAACAACACCTGACAGAATGGCTATCATCAGCATATCAACAAATGACAAGTGTTGGCGAGGATGCGGAGAAAAAGGAACCCTTGTGCACTGTTAGTGGGAATGCAGACTGGTGCAGCCACTGTGGAGAACAGTATGGAGTTTCCTCAAAAAACTAAAAATGGAACTCCCATTTGACCCAGAAATCCCACTTATAGGAATATATCCCAAGAAATTAGAAACACCAATCAGAAAGGATATATGCACCCCTATGTTCATAGCAGCACAATTTACTGTAGCTAAGATTTGGAAACAGCTTTAGTGCCCATCAGCAGATGAGTGGATTATAAAATTATGATACATCTACACAATGGAATACTACACTGCGGTAAAAAAGAGGGAATTCCTATCATTTGCAGCAGCATGGATGGAACTGGAGAACATTATGAAAAGTGAAATAAGCCAGTCTGATAAAGATAAATATCACATGATCTCACTCATTTATGGATAATAAAGAACATTATAAGCTGATGAACAAAAAGATAGATACAGTGGCAAAGAAGCATCGAGCAGAATGCCAAACCTCTGAGAAAAGGCAGGGAACTGTCGGAGGAAGGGAAACTTGAACGCATGCATATAAGCATAACCAATGGACACAGACACTAGGGGGTGAGGCCACTAGCTGGGGGCTAGAGAGTAATGGGGCAATAATGATACACATGTAATACCATAATCAATAAAGAATAAAAAAAGAAAATACATTTTTAATTTTAATGTAGTCCAATTTATTATTTGTTTACTTTATAGATACTACTTTTTTGTACTATTTAAGAGATCTCTGTGTACTCTAAGGTTAAAAGTTTATTTTCCTTGAATTTTATGTTTTACCTTTTGTATTTAGGTCACAATTAACCTGTAATTGATTTTATATATGGTAGGAAGAAGAGATCATTGTTTAATTTAGATGTTCAATTAATCTAGCACTCTTTATTGAAAAAGTACTATTCTTTCCCTCACTGAATCTTAGTAGAGACTTGATCATGTAACTCTGTTTATATGAAACAATGAAGGGTGTTTTAATTACTGTAAGTTTAAAATAAATATTGATATCTGGTAGTGTAACTCCTCCAGTTTTGTTCTTATTCAAGATTGTCTTGGTTATGCTGGGTCTTTATAGTTTCTTATACACTTTCAAATGAGCTTATCTAGTCACACACACACACAGACACACACACACACACACGAGGTAGCTGATGTTTTTATTAGGTTTGCACTAAACCTACAGATAAATTTGAAGATAATTTGTATAATTATAATATAAAGACTTTCAATTCATTAGCTTGGTTTATCTCTTTATTTAGATTTTTTTTAAGTGACAGCAGTGCTTTGCAGTCTTCTGTTTAATTGCTGCTGTTTTAAAGCTGGTGAGCCTTTACTTGTAAATGTTTGGAAGATTTTCTCTTTGACATTAGTTTTGTACAGTTTCACTATGATGTGTATATGTGTAACTTTCTTTTTATATTATTGTGCTTTGAGTTCATCAAAATTCTTGAATTGTGGTTTAATGTCTTTCATTCACTTAGAAAAATCAAAGTTATTCTCTTAACTATTTTAATACACGAAGGTATTGATCACAGTAATTTTAAAGTCAAAGCCTGACAATTGAATAGCTGGACTCCTAGCAGATCTCCTGTTGTCCGTTTTCTTCCATAGAAGGTGGTTTTTGTTGTGCTGTTTAATTTTTTAATGACCACCAGAAGTTGCTTATGAAAAATTATTAAAGCTCTATATAAGGTTATCTTCCTCTAAAGAAGATGTATTCTATCTCTTATCCAGAACACAAGAGTCAGAATACTTGAATCCAATCCTGGACTGAAGTGGCCTATGCTCACTTGCAGTCATTATAAACGTCTCTTTCTATTTTGCCTACATTTCCAGAGTTTAATTCCTCATCGGTTCTAACTGAAGGTTTGCAGTGTCACTTAATGATGCTGCATACTTTTAATGAGAGATCCTCAATTCCAACTTTTGGTTCCCAGTACAGGAAATTGTGGAAAACTCTGCTTTCCTTTATAGCTGTTTTCTGCGTCTGTGTGTGTGTGTGTGTGTGTGTGTGTGTGTGTGTGTGTGTGTGTGTTGTTGTTGTTGTTGTTGTTGTTGTTTTAACCATCTTGCCCTGTATAGTTTAGTGAGAAAAAGCCTTTTACTGTAAGAAAGTACAGACAGTTCAGTGATATGGTTTTAGATTTCACATCACAACTAAGCTTTAAGACACTACTACCTGTCAAGTTTTAGTGGAGCAGAAATTGGTGAGATGTATGTGTGCCTTCTCTCTGGGATCTTAACTTCTCATGTATAATGCCTTTGAAATACAAGAAACCCAATATCTATCCCTCCATTCTATGCAATTGAACAAAGCTATTCTTGCTTCTCTTTCTCCTTCTTGATATTAAGAATTAGTAAACAGACCAAGCAGATAAAAGATCAGGCTTACTTCAATGACCTTCTCTTTTCTCCAGGATCTGGTCTTTCAAGTTTTAGTTGCCTTTGAAACTATCCTGGAAACTTCAAAATAAATCTTGAATTTTATCCAGTTTTTTTCTGTTTGTTCTCAGCAGGAGTATTGCTCTGCAGCAGGCTACTTGGCCAAACCTCATAACATATATTTGTTTTTAAATTAGTTCTATTATGAGAGTCTATCATAAGTTGAAAATTCTACAAAATTCTCAGAGGATACTTATAATATTAATCTTTTACTATCACAAAAGAAAAAAATCAATAAAATACCTAAGTAGGAAACATAGAGATTACTTACCTCAACCTTAGTGTCACCAACAAGAAATAAATCAAAATATTAAGCAAAACCCACAAAGAATGATTTAAATTTTAAAAATCTATTTGAATTAACTTGCTTTAAGAAGAAATCAAAACAAAAACTTAGAAAGAAACCCTGAGATCACAGCATCTCTTTCTTAGTCTACAAATGAAGTGGTTCTGAGTGGAATATGTATAGCTTTTAACTGCATTTCTTGATAACAATAAAAATATATATATTAATTTCAAATTTGTTAAGAAACAAAGTAATAAAATAATAAAAATTATAATAGTTGATAAATATATAAGCCAGTCATTTAGAAATAATAATAAAATTGATGGATATTTGGAAATTATAGTCAATAAACAAATTTTTAAAAATTGAGAATGATAAAAATTTCATAACTATAGATACAAAAGAGCTGTTTTCAAGATATACAATAGTTTTACCAATAAATTTATAAATTTTTTATTAAATAGACATTTTCTAGAAACTTATATATGAACAGAATTGACTCAAATAGAAGAGAGAATATTAATAGCCCAGTAAGTATAGAAATAGAGGATATGCTTCCACCTTAATTATTAGGTATGAAAAATAAAGGAAGAACACGATACTTGATAGTGGAACACAGAAGACAAGCCAAGTAGAGAAAAACACAAAAATGCTTAGCATCACAGCTATTATTCACCATCGATCTAGAATTCCTAGGAAATGTAATTATGTAGCACAAATAAGTAAAAAAAGGCAATTTCCAAAAATTAGTTAGCTAACATTTATCCCTGTCCTGATGGAATTTATGTACTAATGGAATAAGTCCATTGAAAAGTGAGAGGTGTCCAGTAAATTGAGCTGTCCAGTAAATTGGGACAAATTGTTATAGAAGTTCTGCCTGTGGTGACTCTTATTTGGGATCCAGTCAAACAACATATTAACTAAATATTTTAATTCATTGCAATTCAATGATGTTTGCTTTGTATAATAAGCCATACGTGGACAGCTGTGTATCTTATTGAACTGTTTTGTGTTTATGCTTATATTTGCTATAGCTTTCAGATCTGGGGTGCAGAATATAATATTGCTTACATTTTCATTTCCACCTTTACTTTTTATTTTTTCTTGAGACTGGAAGAATGACTTCTAACAGAAGATTAACTGGAGATATAGTTATTTACAGAGACTCTCAAGCCATGAGCCTCACCAGGACCTAAAATGGTAAAGGTCCCACTGTATATAGAACTTAATGATTAGCTGTAGCCATAAATGTCTTCCATTGTCACATGGGGCTGTTTGTCAGTGTCACTCTCTATTCAGCCAAAGTATTTTTCAGTTATAATCATGAGCTCTGGTCTACTAACATCTCTCTCCTCTGCTGTCAAAATCTGGGCAAATGATATCCACAAATGGAAACTCACATGTGATTTTAGCAGAGGGTCTGGGAAGATACATTAGCAAGAAAAACTTTGAACAGAAAACAGTGTCACTGAGTTGAAACACATCCCCAAGTTGATTCCATGTAAATTGATTTGCCCTGTCCAGTTGGCTTAAGTTGTTGAGACTGTTTCTAAGAACAAGTTAAAGATTTTAAAGTTGATTCAAAGGGGTGTGGTTGACAATGACAAATGAGCTGAGCTTTGGTACTGAGGGATAAGAATCTCTGTTCTGGGTTACATTAAACTATACTGTTGGAGTAATTCAATTAAACTCTATGGGCCTTTAATGTTTTCTCATCTAATCAAAGGGGACTATAAATATTTCCAACTAATATCACAAAGTTTCAAAATGGAAGAATATATTGGAAAGCATATTATATGTATGAATATTAAAATGTTTTAAAATAATCACTGGATTAAAGAAGTATTGTAAAGTTGAATAGTTCTAGAAATAGTTATCTTTAATGTTGATTTTTAATAGCTATAAGATTATCTTTCCATTTACAGTCCTTTTGTACTATTTACTCCTCCAATGAGAAATAATATATTTTACTAAGCAAAAAAGAAAGCAGAAGTATCTTCAATCCTTTCCTAAATTAAAGAAGCATTTTTACTCTCACCTTCATTCATTCTTCCCTAACCACTCATTATCAGAAAGTAGTTAAGTACTCTAGCCATACAGAACTTTCTTAAGGAACACACACACAGAAGGGTTTTTCTTTGGTGCTTCTATATTTTTACACATGGCTTTATTTTCTGATTAATTTATTTTCACCTACACAAACCCAGTTGAAAAGTAATCTTCTCTGTAAAGACTTTCCTAACTCCTCAAGACAGAGCTAGTAGAACCTCCTTTCTCTTCTTATTACAATGTGCACAAATTTTGTACAAGTAATTACAGAATTTGTATACTGCCATGTATTATATTTTGTGGTAATTTTTAAATCTTTCTTCCCATACTAGACTATGAAATCATTAAAGGCATTGGTTATGTCTTCCTCTCACCCTCTAAACCCAACAAAGTTCTACCCACATATCTATTAAAAATAGAAAATAATTAAACCATCAATATACCCTTCCAGCTAAGTCTGCTTTACTGTGTAAATATGTGACAGATGAGGACATGTGATCTCTATGTGACTTTCATAAAGATGTACTTCTTTCATTCCTACTTCACTGCCATGACACTCCAGAGAATATCTTAAATGTGACTTAGATACTCTGATCCATAGAAATATTTAAATAATATATAAGTTAAAATTTAAAAATAATATACAAGTAAACATGAAACCATTATGGAAAACAAAAGCTGAACTTCCTTGTACTGACAAAATCCACAACAAAACATTTGAAGGAAAAGGGGTCTTTCTTCCTTCCTTCCTTCCTTTCTTTCTTTCTTTCTTTCTTTCTTTCTTTCTTTCTTTCATTTTATTTTTCTGTGAATAGTCACAAACAAAGACTCAATTATTGCTATTTGTTGGCCACTTGAGTTTAGTTAAAATCCAAAATACGTAATTCCCAATCTTTTAGTGAAGGAAACAGGAAAAACACAAAACAAACAAGTAAAATATCTCTAGTTATGCATTGCAGATTGCAGGATAATTCTTTTTCCCAGTAAGTTTTCCAACACTCTCTGGCAGAGATTGTTTTTCTGTGAAAGAGCAATTAGTAAATATTTTAGGCTTTGTAGGCCAAGAGAAAAAAAAATAAGGATATTATGAAGGAATTTACATTTAAAAAATACAACTTCCTCAGTTTTTTTATGGACAAAATTCAAAATATAATAATAATAATTGAGAAAAATTTTGCAATACAAGTCTACTATATGAAAAGAATAAAATTCTTTTGGGGTTAAGGAGAGGTAACATTTCATTTAATTGGGGTTCAAAGTTAATATCAATTATTAAAATTGACTGCAAATTTTATTTGTTAATGATAATCTATAATGAAATTTTAACTATTTTATTTTTGAAAATATATTTTCACACAGTTAGGTAAAACATGTGCCACTTGAAATTCTGACTGCATCATTGTGATTTATAATAGCAGTAAGAAAAAATAAGAGCTCCATATACAGTTTCAGTCAAAATTATTCAACTCTATTGTTGTGCAAAATCATCCTTAGAAAGTAGATAAACAAGTGTAACTATGTTTCAATAAAACTTTATTTATACAACTGAGATTTGAATTTCTTAGAATGTTAATATCTTCAAATACGTTTTTTTTATTTTTTCAACCATTTAAAAATGTAAAATATAATTCTCAGCTCATGGACTGAATAAAAAAGTAGGTGGATTAGGCCAATTGACTGTGCTTTGCTGACCCTGTTTCTACAACATGCCCTTATATAACAGCCAGGATTACAGTTGACTTTGAATGGGGTAAAAGGGAGAGAAGAGAAAAAAAAGAAGTCATAGGCTGTTCCTTTCTCCTAGGCCCTCTCAAACATTGATGTGAGAGAGACACATCCATTGGTTGCCTCTTGCATGCACCCTGACTAGAGCCAGGGATTGAGCCTTGAGCCTATAACTGAAGTACATGCCCTTTACCAGAATTGAACCCAGAACCCTCTGTCCTCAGGCTGTCACTCTATCCACTGAGTCAAGCCAGCTAGGCCTGCTAGGCTCTCTATCTCCCTCTCTCTCTCTTTCTCTCTTTCAAATATATTTTAATTTATTTCAGAGAGGAAGGGAGAAGGAGAAAGAAATTGAAACATCAATGATGAGTGAGAATCATTGATTGGCTGCCTCCTGCCTCCAGACACTGGGGATCAAGCCTGCAACCTGGGCATGACATCCTGATTCGTAGGTCTACGCTCAACCACTGAGACATGCCGGCCAGGCTAGCCCTCTCTTAAATGCCCCATTCCTTATGTCACTGTCTCCAGACTGTGCATACTCATCACACTGCAGTATAATTAATATAACTCCATAATGCAATATTTCTATTATTTCAAACTCTATTGACTGCAGCCTCAGGCAAGCAAAGATTCTGCAAAATGACCCCTAGTCCTCTCATAAGGAATGTGAGACTATATATGGAGCTCTTATCTCTTCTTACTGTGTGTGTCTGTGTGTGTGTGTGTGTGTGTGTGTGTGTGTGTGTGTGTGTGTGTTGGAAAGGGATGAGAATGTAAGCAATTAAGCATAAATATGGAACAGACAGGACTAATGGACATACAAGAGAGGAAAGCTGAGAACCACAATTTTGGAACATGAAAGATGGATATCAATGTGTTTCTGCACATTAATTAAGATGTAAGATGTTTAAAACTTCCCATATCTGTGTAAAGTGTTAGCATTTGTGGGGTTTTGTTTGTTTTTTTGCTGGAAAAAGCTTTATTGTTTTATTTGGTCCAATGCATTGCAAACAAACAACAAAAAACATAAAACACCAGTGTGTTGGCTGGTCCCTGAGATGGTTCTGAAGGTAGTGACTGGATGAGATGCAGGAGAGTGGCCTGAGTCTGGAAGGAGTGTCCCTGGGTCAGGTCTGTCCGAATACTGTTGAAGCAAGAGACAGATCCGGGTCCTCCAAGTGCACTGCATGTGTGTTTTTTGTTGTTGTTGTTTTCCTTATTGGAAAACTAAGACTCATGTAATTCTTCTTTTGGGGAAAAGGAGTAACATTTCATTTAACTGGGGTTTCAAGTTAGTATTCCCTAGTAATTAAAACTGATTGAAAATGTTAATGCTGATTTGTAATGAGATTTTATATATTTCCAAGTTAGAAAAGAAGAACTAGACTTCCAGTCAAGCTGGCGGAGTAGATAAACATTGTTCTTGCTTCCTCCCATGGCCTCATCGAAATTACAACTAAATTATAGAAAAATCACTCTGGAGAGCCACCTGAAGACTAGCTGAACAGAATTCCTATAAGCAAGGACATAAAGAAGAAGCCACATCAAGATTGAATATTATATAATTGAAAATACAAGTTATTAAAATACAATGCTGATATGTCCCTCTTCATAAGTAAAAGTAGTCCCCAAAAGTCAACGTGACTTCTGCTTCAATTGATTCAGAAGCATTTCCCATAGCCGATGTAATTTTATTTTCCGATGGCCTCTTAGAACATAATTGTACTTGGTAACTTCCAGCTCTGGTTTATTTCCAATTAGGAAATATTTTTTCCAAAGTTTGTTCCCAAAATTATAGCCTTTAAAACCAAATAAAAGGTGTTTAAATGACTTCCGTATTTTAACAAGTTGTTGGCATCATGTAGCTCTCAATTTGGTTTTCACTTTACTATAATATACTGTCCGCTTATAAAAAAAATGACAGGAACAATCAGCTTATGTGATATACAAAAAGGATTCTATAAAGTGAGTAATTATGATCTGATTTACCTTTGGCAAGTGAATAAAAGTGTTCAACAATAATATGCAGCAAGATTTAAATAAATAACACTACCTTTCAGAAGCTTGGTTAAATGACCAAACGTCTACACAAGTGACTTTTGCTCTTCGTTGCAAATCACGTTGCATAGGAAGTAAAATTAATTGATAAAATAAGATATGGTTTAATCTAACTTGAAATTGTGGGTTTTCCAAATGACATACATAATGTAGATCTCAGACGCATAAAATAGAATTAAATGTCACTAGTATAAAAAATAAACGAAAACATTTGCTAAAAACTTAAATGATGTTTTCTTTTCTGTTTTAGAAGTGATTTCTATGGTATAACATGTGAGTGATACTTTTAAACTGCACATTCAAATATGAAACAAATATCAGAGGGATTCACTGCCAGGGTGTACACATTTTAATTCCATTCCCAGTGTGGACATGCTCTTTGACTTTAGAAAATGTCATTTTAGCCGAAACCGATTTGGCTCAGTGGATAGAGCGTCGGCCTGCGGATTGAAAAGTCCCAGGTTCGATTCTGGTCAAGGGCATGTATCCTGGTTGCGGGCACATCCCCAGTAGGAGACATGCAGGAGGCGGCTGATCGATGTTTCTCTCTCATGGATGTTTCTAAATCTCTATCCCTCTCCCTTCTTCTCCGTAAAAAATAAATTAAAAAAGAAAATGTCATTTTAAAGCTGCCCTTATGGAACCCCAGCTGAACACAAAGTTTTGCTCATTTACATACAAGTAAACATCTGGGCCAGGGTGAACAGAGGGCCATCTTTCTCTTCCTGCCACTAGACTCAAGCAAGACTTATGTCCAGGTTCAAAAGTCATCTGATAGTCCAGGTACACCAAAGTATTCTCAATAAAGCATTTGGAAATACAAAAGAAAAGTAAAAACTGAAATTATTTTCTGCATAGTATATTCTTTTTAAAAATATATATTTTATTGACTTTTTTACAGAGAGGAAGGGAAAGGGATAGAGAGTTAGAAACATTGATGAGAGAGAAACATCAATCAGCTGCCTACTGCACACCCCCTATTGGGGATGTGCCTGCAACCAAGGTACATGCCCTTGACTGGAATCGAACCTGGGATCCTTCAGTCCACAGGCCGATGTTCTATCCACTGAGCCAAACCGGTTAGGGCTGCATAGTATATTCTTAAATAACAAATATGAAAACTGTAATATAAAGTACCATTTCATTAAATGTCACTCAGAATTCACAATTTCATCATTCTGGTAGTTTTCAGAGGGTACAAAGTAGCTGGTTGTCCACTTTGTATAGTATGCATACTCGGAACACGTCAATGTGGAAACTATAAAAAAAAAACTTAAGTTGTCCTACAGGGAAAGGCGGGGAACTGCTGGAAGGGGCTCTCCTGGCCAGGCAGCCCCACTACCACGGGGTTTTTGTCCGCCGGAGCCACCAGCACGAACGCGGAGCCCGAGCCATCTTGCAGTGGGAGGTGGATGTCTGCGGCGGTCTGAAGCCTTCGGCTGGGCACCCATCGAGCAGCCAGGGACCCGGGGACCCAGAACTCCGCTCTCCAATCGGCGCAGACACGCGGCGGAACCAGAGATCCACAGAGCACACGGAAAGGTCAGATTGCGCCTGAATTAAGGGGGAGGTGGATGTCTACCGAGGTCTGAAAGCTGCGGCTGACGGAGGCACCCACAGAGCAGCCAGGACCCAGAGCGCGGCTTCCCAGGCGGCACGGACACGCAGGCTGAGGATTCAGAGATCCACAGGGCGCTCTCGGAAGGGTCAGATTTCGCCTGGGCCAGGGTGCGGTCTCCTACCCCCGCAGGGCAGAGACGCGCACACTGTGGGAGCCGGGCTGCGGGAAAGCTGCCTCTGGAGAGGTCAGAGGAGGTGGTCAGGGCGTGATCCCTGAGTGTGAAGGCAGACCCTCTGAGCTGTTGACAGAGGAGAGCTCCAGAAAACGACTCTTTTTTTTCTTTCTTTTTCTCTGGGGCAGAGGGACAGCCTGGGAGTTATTGCAGTGTCCAGGCTGCAAAACCCCCACAAACTGGTTTTGGGAACCACAGAGTAGCAGGATCTGAGCACAGCCTAGAGAGGTCCTGTGCTTTGTCTCAGAGATCAATTCTGAAACACTGCCACCCAATGGATGACACACAAATTGACTCTCCCATAACCACAAGAGAATAAATAGATTAAAACACCAAGAGGGGAACACAGGGAACTGCAATACCTCCCCTACTGGGAAACAGGAGTGCCAAGCAGAATAATAGTGGAAGTGAAGGACCATTCTATTTTTCTTCTTTTTTTCTTTTTTTTCCTTTTTTCTTTTTTCTTTTTTTAATTTTTTAATTCTTTATTTTTCATTTTCACATATTTTAATTAAAAGAATATTTTTTTTCTTTTTGCCTCAATTGATTTTACCTTTATAATTATTACATTTTTGTTTTAAACTAGCATTATTAATTACTACTAGTACTTTACCGTTTTGGGGAAAAAAGTGTCGTTTTGTTTTCTCTTTATTTTATTTCGGGATTAGAGTTCTACATTCTATTTTCATCTTCCATTTAGCATAATTTTACTCCAACTCAACTCCACCTTTATGCCAACACTTTCCTCCTAACTTACCCCATTTTGCTGTCTTGTTTCTCTTTCCCTTTTCCAACTTTAGATTCTCCCTATTTTTCTCTTTACCTGGTTAAAATTTCACCCCATTTATATATCTAATTTCAAATCCCCTACTACAAGTCCACACAAACCTCTCCCCTCTTGTCTTCACTAGCCAAAAAGTTATTTTTTCTCTATGTCCTTTTGTTGCTATTTGCCTGAAAAGTGATTATATCGAATTTTTGAAATTATTTTTTAAGAGATTGTTTTAGTTTATTCTACTTGTTTTATTTTGCTTTTTGCTCTCTTTGTTTTCTACCTCTCTTTTCCCTCATCTCCCTCGATACCAGTTGCTATTTGCAATTTGCATTAATCTCTAGGTACTGGTTGCTGGACTTTATTGGGATTAGTGACTGTTCTATTGGAGTTGTCTCCTGACATCTATATTTTGTTCCTCTTTTCTCTCTTATACACTTTCTTTTCTCTCTGACTTTTTTCTCTTCCTCTTTCCTTCTCCTTTTTCTCCTTTTTATTTTCTTATTTTATTTTATTTTATAGTTCATTTATTTATCTTTTTTTTTCTCACTCTCCCAATTTGATTTTGGCACTTCTTTCTTTTCTTTCTTCCTCATTTTCCTCTTCTTCTTTCTCTATTTACCCCTAATTTGTCCTTCATTGGTGGTCACCTTATTTGTGATTATTAACATCTTGAATACATTTCTACTCAGTGCCTTGTGTGCTGTACCTGGTCGTGTTGTAGTTTGTGCCTTTCAATCTACGTAGGAGAGAACACTACAAAACCAGACACCCAGAGAAGAAAGACCATGGGCAGAAAAAGAAACAGCCCACAAAAGACAGAAAGGCAGGTTTCACCAGAAAAAGAAGTAAACGAAATAGAACCACAAATAAGCCTACCAGAGAAAGAGTTCAGATAAATTATCATAATGTGGTTGAAAAGAATGGAAGACAAATTTGACAAGATGAGTAAGAGCCAAGAGGAAATGAAGAAGAACCTAGAGGAGGTGAAAAAGCATGAAGAATAAATGCAGAAGAAACTAGACGAGGTGCAGAATAAACAAGAAGAAATGAATAATGACATCACTGCTATAAAGAACTCAATAGAAAGCATCAAAAGTAGACTAGAAGTAGCAGAGGACCACATCAGTGAGCTAGAAGACATGGTAGGAAAAAATACCCAAGTACAGCAGCTTCTAGAAAAAAAAGTTAAAAAGCAAGAGGAGAGTCTAAGGGAACTTTGGGATAACATGAAAAAAAATAGCATCCGCATAATTGGGGTTCCAGAAAGAGTGGAAACTGAACAAGGATTAGAGAATGTGTTTGAAGAAATAATGACAGAAAATTTCCCCTATATAGAAAAGAAAAAACCCACACAAATACAAGAAGCTCATAGAGTCCCAAGCAATGTGAACCCCAATAAACCGACACCGAGGTACATTATAATTAAATTGGCAAACACCGACGACAAAGTAAGAATCTTAAAAGCAGCCAGAGAGAAACAGAAAGTGACCTACAAAGGAACCCCCATAAGACTAGCTACTGACTTCTCAACAGAAACTCGTCAGGCCAGAAGAGAATGGAATGAAATAAACAAAGTCATGCAAAGGAAGGGTTTGAATCCAAGAATACTGTATCCTGCAAGACTATCAATCAAAATTGAAGGTGAAATGAAAAGCTTCACAGCCAAAAAAGGACTAAGTGAATATATTACCACCAAACCAGCATTGCAAGAAATGTTAAAAGGTCTGCTGTAATGAAAAGAAAAAGAAAGCGAAGAAGGAACTCGGGGGTAAGGACTAAAAATGGCAACAGATAAGTCCTTATCAATAATAACTTCAAATGTAAACGGATTAAATGCTCCAATCAAAAGACATAGGGTAACTGATTGGATAAGAAAACATGATCCATATATCTGCTGTCTGCAAGAAACCCAACTTAGGAAAAGAGATGCACACAGATTGAGGATGAAGGGATGGAACATGGTATTTCAGGCAAATGGAAATGAAAAAAAAGCTGGGGTTGCATACTTATATCTGACAAATTGGATCTCAAAGTGAAGGACATAACAAGAGATAAAGAAGGCCACTTCATAATACTAAAGGGAACAATCCAACCAGAAGAAATAACTCTGGTAAACATATATGCAGCCAATATAGGAGCACCTAAATACATAGAAAAAACCCCCGGAGGATATTAAGGAAGAGATTGACAGCAATACAATCATAGTAGGAGACTTTAATACCCCACTGTCACCATTGGACAAATCCTCTAAACAAAAAATCAGAAAAGAAATATCAATCCTAAATGACTCACTAGACCAGATGCAATTAATTGACATCTTCAGAACATTTCACCCCAAAGCCACAGAATATACATTCTTCTCCAGTGCACATGGGTCATTTTCAAAGATAGATCATATGTTGGGTCATAAGAAAACTCTCTTCAAATTCAAGAAGATAGAAATCATATCCAGCACTTTCTCAGACCACAGTGGCATAAAACTGGAAATCAACTATAATAAAAAACAATAGAAAGAAATCAAACACATGGAGACTAAACAGCACGCTTTTAAACAACGACTGGGTAACCAGAGAGATCAAGGAAGAAATAAAAAACATCATGGCAACAAATGACAATGACAACACAACAATCCAAAATTTATGGGACACAGTGAAAGCAGTCTTGAGAGGGAAGTTCATAGCCCTACAAGCCTACTGCAAAAAACAGAAAACAATGGTAATAAATCACCTAAACCTACAACTCAAAGAGCTAGAACGTGAGCAACAAGAAAAGCCCAGTGTACTCAGAAGGAAGGAAATAATGAAGATCAGAGCAGAGATAAACAACTTGGAGACCAAAGAAACAATTCAAAAGACCAATAAAACAAAGAACTGGTTCTTTGAAAGGATAAACAAGATTGATGGACCCCTGGCCAGGCTCACCAAGAAGCAAAGAGAGAAGACCCAAATACACAAAATCAGAAATGAAAGAGGAGAAATAACAACAGACCCGGTGGAAATACAAAGGATTGTTAAAAAATACTATGATCACCTCTATTCCAACAAATTGGACAACCTGCAAAAAATGGACATTTTCCTAGAAAAATATAACCCAAAACTCAATGAGGAGGAAGCCAAATATCTCAATAGTCCAATAACTATGGAAGAAATTGAAGCAGTCATCAAAAAGCTTCCAGCAAATAAAAGCCCGGGTCCAGATGGCTACACAGGAGAGTTTTACCAAACATTCAAGGAAGAATTAAAACCTATCCTCCTCAGACTATTCAAAAACATTCAAGAAGAAGGAATACGACCAAACACCTTCTATGAAGCCAACATCACCCTAATACCAAAACCAGATAAAGACAACACAATGAAAGAGAATTATAGGCCAATATCTCTCATGAACATAGATGCCAAAATCCTCAACAAAATTCTAGCAAACCGGATCCAGCAGTACATCAGAATGATCATACACCATGACCAAGCAGGATTCATCCCAGGAATGCAGGGATGGTTCAATATCCGCAAATCAATAAATGTGATACATCACATAAACAAATTGAGAGATAAAAATCACATAGTCATATCAATTGATGCAGAAAAAGCATTTGACAAAATCCAACAACCTTTCTTGATAAAAACTCTCAGCAAAGTGGGAATAGAAGGATCATACCTCAACATCATAAAAGCCATATATGATAAAACCACAGCTAACATCATACTCAATGTGCAAAACCTAAAACCATTTCCCCTAAGAACAGGAACAAGACAGGGATGCCCACTCTCACCTCTCCTGTTCGACATAGTACTGGAAGTATTAGCCATTGCAATTAGGCAACAAGAAGAAATAAAAGGCATCCAAATTGGAAAATAAGAAGTAAAGCTGTCCTTATTTGCAGATGACATGATATTGTATATAAAAAACCCAAAGGACTGCATTCCAAAACTAATTGACTTAATTAATGAATTTGCCAATGTAGCAGGATACAAAATGCTAAGAAGTCTGTGGCATTTCTGTACACTAATAGTGAAATTACAGAAAGAGAAAGTAAAAAAGCAATCCCATTTACCATCGCACCAAAAAAATTAAGATACCTAGGAATAAACCTAACTAAAGAGGTAAAAGACCTTTATGCAGAAAACTACAGGACACTGAAAAAAGAGATAGAGGAAGATGTTAACAGATGGAAGAGCATACCATGCTCATGGATTGGGAGAATCATCATCATTAAAATGTCCATACTACCCAAAGCAATCTACAGATTCAACACACTACCCATTAAAATACCAATGACATATTTCAAAGATCTACAAAGATTCCTTCATAGATTCATCTGGAACAAAAAAAGACCACGGATAGCTACAGCAATTCTGAGAAAAAATAATAAAGTAGGTGGGATCTCAATACCAGACTTCAAGCTATACTACAAAGCAACTGTTCTCAAAACAGCCTGGCACTGGCACAAGAACAGACATATAGATCAATGGAATAGAATAGAGAACCCAGATATCCACCCAAACCACTATGCTCAATTAATATTTGACAAAGGAGGCATGAACATTCAATGGAACCAAGATAGCCTCTTCAATAAATGGTGTTGGGAAAATTGGACAGATACATGCAAAAAATTGAAACTGGACCACCAACTTATACCAAATACAAAAATAAACTCAAAATGGATACAGGACTTAAACATTAGAAGGGAAACCATAAAAATACTAGAGGAATCCACAGGCAGCACAATCTCAGATATATGCCGAAAGAACTTCTTCACTGATACTGCTCCAAAGGCAATGGAAGCTAAAGAAAAAATAAAAAAATGGGACTACATCAAAATAAAAAGCTTTTGCACAGAAAAAGAAACCATCAACAAAACAACAAGAAAGATCAATGCATGGGAGAACATATTTGCAAAAGCTATCACTGATAAAGGTTTAATCTCCAAAATCTACAACCAACTTATACAACTTAATAAAAGGAAGATGAAGGATCCAATAAAAAAATGGGCAACGGACCTAAATAGAACCTTTTCAAAAGACGACAGAAGGAAGGCCAAGAGACACATGAAAACATGTTCAAAGTCATTAATCATCCGAGAGATGCAAATCAAAATGACAATGCGATACCATCTTACACCTGTCACAATGGCAATCATGAACAAATCAAGAAATGACAAGTGTTGGCGAGGATGCGGAGAAAAAGGAACCCTTGTGCACTCTTGGTGGGAATGCAGACTGGTGCAGCCACTGTGGAGAAGAGTATGGAGTTTCCTCAAAAAACTAAAAATGGATCTCCCATTTGACCCTGTAATACCACTCTTAGGAATTTATCCTAAGAAATTACAAACACCAATCAGAAAGGATTTATGCACACCTATGTTCATAGCAGCACAATTTACAATAGCCACAATTTGGAAACAGCCTAGGTGCCCGTCAGCAGATGAGTGGATCAGAAAACTGTGGTACATCTACACGATGGAATTCTATGCTGCCATTAAAAAGAAGGAATTCTTACCATTTGCAGCAACCTGGTTGGAACTGGAGAGCCTTATGCTTAGTGAAATAAGCCAGTCAATGAAGGAGAAGCATCACATGATCGCACTCATTGGGGGATAATAAAGAACATTATAAACTGATGAACAAAAGGATAGATACAGAGACAGTAAAGCTTCAGACTGTGAAATTACAGCAGGAAGATTAAAGTTAGGTGAGGTAGATAAGAGATCAATCAAAGGACTTGTATCTATGCATATAATCATAACCAATGAACATAGACACTGGGGGGTTGGGTTATGCCTGGGAGGGAGGGGGTCAATGGGGAGATATGTATAAAAATTAATAAAAAAAACTTGAGGAAAGAAGGTATAAATGCAGATAAAAAGTAAATTAACATGTAAAAAGCAGGCAACTCTACCATGATCACTTTATGTGGTATTGAAATTCAAATAAATTACATTTTTCATGGATAGCCTATGATTGTTTGTGTTTTTTTCTATTCAACACTGGGTGTGTGTGTGTGTGTGCGCACACACAAACAGGGAGAGGAGAAGAGATGGGGGAGATAGTTAGAGAGAAACATACAACTAAATCAAACAAAATTCAAATATATACATTTGAATAAAACAAGTGCTTGATTTAAGTCTGTGATAATAGGTGGTGAAATTAATCTAGAAAAAAATAATTAAATAGCAGCTACAATTTACCATGGCACATTTATATAAAGTTGGATTTGGAAAAAAGTGTTGAGAACTAATTATATTGAACACTTGAGAAGCAAACTCAGACACACATTCTTCATTTAATGTATAGATTAAAAGAACTAATTTAACTTTAAAATTCAGGAAACATAATTTTCTATAAGATTTTGTTCTGTCCTCAACAGAAATACAAAACAATCTGTAACCAGAATTGGAAGGATATGGATAATTTCTTAACTCTATATCTGTATGATTTTTAAAATGATAGTTTCTACTAAAATCTGAGTCAGCTTGTAGATTTTGTTTTCTTGTTTGTCTTGTCAAAATATTTAACCAGATTTATAATGAAAGGGCCTGATTTACCCTCTTGCCTTAACTATAAAGCAAAAGCAAAAACTTAAAGAATAATTTTAATTTTTTTTACAGGGGAGAGCACGAACGCAGTCCCCCACTACCACAAATTATGCAATTGAGTTTCCCACATTTGGGGAAGAATGATTTTCAGATGATGAACAAGAGGCAGTGCAGAATAGTTATTTCTGAAAGAAAGGAAAACAATGAGGTAAGTCCTATGATTGTCTTAGCTTACTGTAGTTGAGAATTTTCAGGCTATAGGACAGGGAGGGGGTACCCAGAGTGTGACAGTTTTCTAGAGTTGAGACAAAATTCAGCATCCAAAAAAAAATCAAGGCAGATAGATTTCATAAGGCAGACTACCACAGAAGAAAGAGCTGTCCAGAAAAATAAAGTCCTGAAGATCTACGGATGGTTTTATTAGGGTTTCTGACTACATACTGATCTGCATATGTATGTCCAGAGCCTGGTCAGATGTGGGCAAGTGGGAGGGGAGGAGCACTCAAAGGAGCAAGCAGAAAAATTCCTGGAGCTCAAATTAATAGGACTGGTATATTCATGTTCCATTAAGCCAGAGTGGCAAGATCTCCTAAAATCTGGGGAATTAAATGGAGTCCTCAGAAGGGTATTTGTATCAGTAGTGGGGCCATGCTAGACCCAAGCTGAAGACTATGTGGAACTGCTTAACAAAATTTAAAAGCAAAGCACACACAAAAAAAATTTTTCCAAGTAATTTACCTGCATCTCAGAACAAATTTCTAAATGTATTTAAAGATATACCAAAGTGTATAACACAAATGATATAAATTTCACAATATCTAGTATCCAATAAAAAATCAGCAGGCATGTAAAGAAGCAGAAAAATATGATTCTTAATGATAAAACAAATCAATGAAAGAGATGAAACTAACAATTGAAACACATAATGTACTTAACAGACAAGGAGATTAAAATAATTATTATAAATAGAATATATATATATATATATATATATATATGTGTGTGTGTGTGTGTGTGTGTGTGTGTGTGTGTATTCAAGAAGGTAGACAAAAGCATATGCATTATACAGACAGACAAGAAAGACATAAAAATTACCCAAATTGAACTTCTAGAGAATCAGAGTTGAAGAATTCACTTGATGTTATTAGTATCAGATTAGACCATGCAAAAATATTATTAAGTTAAAGGAATTAGCAATAGAAAAGATCAAAACTAATAGAGGTAAAATGCCTTAAATCTATACTAATAATAGTCTAGGACTGTCACAACCAGATGGATGACCAGTCACTAGAAAGTGCATGGAGTACCCCTGGGTCCTGCTCCACGGCCCAAAGGCTCCTATCACAGCAAGGCTGGCAGTCCAGGGGGTGAGGCAAGGCAGGCGCAGAGAGCAGGGCCTGGCTTCCAGGCACTGTGAGGAGCAAGGGATCAGGCCAGCAGACAGACAGCAGCACCTGGCTGCCAGGTACCATGGCGAGTGAGGCAGCAGGCTCACAGAAAGCAGGGCCTGCCAGCCATAGTGCACCGCCAGTCCTGCCTCTGCACCTGAACTACAGAGGAAACACCTTTTCTGACCACTCATTGGCTAAGCTCCCCGTATACCACTCGCAGTGTTCTTGGTAACTTGGGTGATAAGAATCCAAAAAGGTGATCTAGGGCTTTTCCACTTTACTTCTGGAGGAAAAATGAAAGTCCATTGCTAGAGGGGCTAAGAAATGTCATATACTGCCCTAGTCGGTTTGACTCAGTGGATAGAACCTCAACCTGCCAACCACAGGGTCCAGGTTCGATTCTGATCAAGGGCATGTACCTAGGTTGCAGGATCCTCCTTGTCCAGGGCCCAGGTCAGGGCTCATGAAGGAGGCAAACAATCGAAGTGTCCTTCTCACATTGACGTTTCTCTCTGTCTTTCACTCTCTCTTCTATACTCTAAAAATCAATGGAAACATATCCTCAAGTGAGGAAAGAGAGAGAGAGAGAGAGAGAGAGAGAGAGAGAGAGAGAGAGAGAGAGAGAG